>JAHPZR010015190.1:42500-45770 GCA_019787425.1 Platygyra sinensis | reverse complement strand
GGAAAATAGACGCGCGGAAAACCAATCGGATGGTCGAATATTTTGCTATAAATACAATTACCGGTAATTGAGTTATATAGCTGTGACTGGGCATGTATAAACTAGCGTAATCTTAAGATTAACTTTTTATTGTGTGAGCCAATCAAAGCTCTAAGAAAATACATGTAAAGCGTAAAGCGCGGGGACACACGTGCGAATGAGTGACGATTGGTTTTGCTTTTTATTTCTGGTTGGGTGGCAGAGTAAAGTAGCGCGAGTTCTGTAAAGCGATAATACCTGTATCAAACGCTTTCGTTTGACCATCAACTGTCATGTATTGTAAGTAATCTGATGTACTTGTACCCGCCTATAGTTGTAATGAGGTCAGTGATAAAAAAAAACAACCGCAAAAAGTTGTAATTAATTGAGTTAAAGTGTTAAAAAGCACTATCATCAACTATCATTCTGACTAGCAGCATTCACTGCATACATAGAGCGTTTGAGCGCCGATTTTCAATGCATGTGGATTCCTCTAAAATTTCACTGCTGGGACTTAAATTGATTTGAAAAACAAAATTAGGCAGGGAATGAAAATTTGGGGGAAATGGGATTACCCCACACCTTAAGGCCCGTTTACACAGGCGATTTTTGTCGCAGCAACTCATTGCAATTTTTGTCGCGCTAAAGTTGCAACTTGAAAATCGCACGTGTAAACCAGGTGCGATTTTCAGTGCGATTTGTCGCCGCGATATCGCATAGGTTTCGAACATGTTTGAAACTTGTTGCAACTTTAGCGCCACAAAAATTGCATCGAGTTGCCGCGAGAAAAATCGCCTGTGTAAACGGGCCTTTAAGGAGCATTCTGGAACGTTCTTCATGAAACGGTTTCGTTCTCGTAGGACTAACCATGTGCAGTAGTAGAATCTAGAAGGCTTGGATAGAGTGGTGTGAACGATTTAATAACAACAGTTTTCTGAGTCACAAGAATTGGGTGGGGGAACGTCTCTCCCGAGAGTGAAAAGAGGGCCAGAGCTACAAGGCTATCAACCTCGTTCCACGTGACCAGCCAATGCCAGGGTCTTTTCCCGCTCCGTCCCCAAGCCAGGGAAAAGGCCCTGGGAACGAGGTTGCAAGGCTATGGGAATGGTTCTCCGCGCTGCGGAGTATTATTTCGGATGAACAGAGCTGCTTTCAGCCCATCAAGATCGAGCGCTTTTGTTGTAAGTAAAATTAAGGTAAAATGAAATCGACTGTTCACATTCAAAATATTGCAGCGCATTTTAATTAGTTCTAGACAAGAAAACACCGATCATTGCCCATCAACCCCTTAAAATAAATAGATAAACTGGAAAAAAAACACAGTTTTATGAAAAGCAAGTATGGTTAAGTTTGAGATCTGTGAATAAATCGAAGAGTTTCTTTAATGGGTAAAAAGCGGATTTGCGTGAGAGGCTATTAACAAAGATTTGACTGGTGCAAAAATCCACTTCCTAGCAGACGACCTAGAATAAAGAAAGAAGGAAATTACAACTTGTATATAGTTAAAGCACATTTTAGAACTTTATCGTTCGGTTGTTCATGAAAAACATTCTTTAGAGAAGTTGTTTATAAATCATTACAAATATTGATATGTAAGAGACTATAAGAAGCGTTGTAATGGTAAATGGCTTCACGGCTGCAAGCAATATAAATAGTTTAACTTTATAATTAAGACGCGACCCCTACTTGAAGTATTCTTACAGTCCAATTCGTTTAAAAACACTAAAAGTTCAGTAAAGCTTGATATATTGCAAATTTGTTTAACAGGGATTAATTTAACCTTCTCTTCAACCTGAAAGTGAAAAGCATAAAGTTCATTTAGTTATTGTCAACGACGTAAACCCAGGGGCGGATCCAGGAATTCCTGAAAGGGGGTGGGGTTGTACACCTTAACACCTTTCGACGCCATCGGCCATGACCCCAGGAAATCTTTTCAGATTTTGCCCTCCTCAACACCATTTCCAGCGATCTTGACACTTCGAGGTGTGATATAAAATCTGAAGGTTTTCTTTTACCGTTTTACTTTACAGTTTAGTTTCCGCGATGTTAGTTTAAAGTGGTCTTTTATCGCAAAATGGAGTAAATATTATTACTGGAGTGATAAAATTAACGCGATCAGAAAAAACTAACCTCAGTCATAGCAAAGTCCCCATTTGCCATCCGTCTTGAAATCATAAGTCGTCGAACACCACTTCTTGGCGTAGCCATCCATGGTACAGTCGTGATAGTGTTTGCCATTGTAGACAAATGGAAATACGCAGCAATTTCCGGCAGAATTGCCGCCATGTGTGTCCACTCCGCTATCGCACTCCTCTAAGAAACAAAAAAGGAAATCAGTTGCAGCCAGTTACTGTAGTCAGCCTGCTAGCTAGCCAGCCAGTCAGCCAGTCAGCCAGTCAGCCAGTCAGCCAGTCAGCCAGTCAGCCAGTCAGCCAGTCAGCCAGTCAGCCAGTCAGCCAGTCAGCCAGTCAGCCAGTCAGCCAGTCAGCCAGTCAGCCAGTCAGCCAGTCAGCCAGTCAGCCAGTCAGCCAGTCAGCCAGTCAGCCAGTCAGCCAGTCAGCCAGTCAGCCAGTCAGCCAGTCAGCCAGTCAGCCAGTCAGCCAGTCAGCCAGTCAGCCAGTCAGCCAGTCAGCCAGTCAGCCAGTCAGCCAGTCAGCCAGTCAGCCAGTCAGCCAGCAGCCAGCCAGCCAGCCAGCCAGCCAGCCAGCCAGCCAGCCAGCCAGCCAGCCAGCCAGCCAGTCAGCCAGTCAGCCAGTCAGCCAGTCAGCAGTCAGTCAGTCAGTCAGTCAGTCAGTCAGTCAATGCAGTCACTCATTAAGCGCGAAAACGTGTAGTGATGTTAGTCCGCAGACATTATCGGTTCCGAGAAATGAACAGTTTTTCGAGAACAAAGCTCGAAGAACACTGTGAGCCTCAACCATGTGTTTATTAACTAACTTTTGCGGTGGAGACTTCAGACGTCCTTCAGCACTTAGAAAGGTTACTGTCTGTTCAAAATAGTTGAAAATATAGTTTTTGGATGACAAGGAAACTTACGAGCGTAAAACGCACAGTTTGAAAACTTTAAAAAAACAATCAAGGTATATCCTGGGATATTCCCCATGTTTGGCTGCATTACGTGACGTGTTTAAGCCAATCGCTCGCGAGAACAATACTCCATAGATTATAATTAACGATTAGACTACGAGCTCGAGTTTTCTACGAGCAGATAGCCAACGAGGCGCAGCCGAGTTGACTATTGCTCATAGAAAA
>JAHPZR010015190.1:7500-37500 GCA_019787425.1 Platygyra sinensis | reverse complement strand
GCACGTGGTGTTTTGCCAGTCGTCATGCTGACATCTGTAAATTGAGATCTCGTCTAACCGGCATTTGACACCAGACATGATCATTCCAAGAGCTTTTCCGCCAAACAGGTTATTCTTGGTAACAGCCTGACTGGCGTAGCCGAGATTCAGCTGTCGACAAACTGTCATGGCTTCCTCTATGCCCCATCCATCAGCACAAACGGATCCCCATTTGCCGTCATGGAAGACTTCAACCCGACCCTCGAAAGGGCTACCACCGCCATGGAGCCGAATCTGTTGAAAAAATTGCATTTATATTTCAGCGTCTCTCTTTGAGTATCAACTAACATCATTTCGAGGTTTCTATGATCAGTTCATTCTGTAACATGCGTTCATGCGTAGCCTCAATTGCTAAAAGCTTCGCTTTGTACCAACCTCAGAGAAATACTTCCTTTCTAGACAGACTTAAGACCTTAAGTGAAATAACTACTGCAATTTTTATTCGTAGAAAGGAAGGTGCAAGCCAGCTCATCCAGAAAACCGTACTGTCACAGATGGTAAAATCTACAATTGTTGCACGCCCACGAGATTGATAAAGAAATTTAACTCAGATTTCTCCAGAATCGTTTCCTTAGTAAAAATGAAAACGTAGAACGGCAAAGAGCGGAGAGATAAAGCCGTTTTCATCGAGTATATATCATTCAGAAAGAAATTTAGTTCTTCAGTTTCAATATTCCACAGCACGCTTGAGAACATGTATACCTCGTGACCTTGAAGTTGCGGTGCGTGACATTTAACGCCGGCGTCTTCGTAATGGTTGCAGTTTGTTCTGTACCAGCCGCGGTGATGACAATGAATGATATTCTTCTCGTTTCCTTTGCAGCGAACCTCGTCCAGTAGGACCTGGAAGACAACACACCGCACCGTGCTAAAAAAACTCTTCGCTTTATATTTATTACCTCACGGCAAAAAAGGTGGCGTTTACCGTGTAAAAAACGCGCGGTGAATTTACGCAAAACGTGGCATTTGCTTACATTTACTGGTCACCGATCGGAAAATCCAAGGTTTTCCAATTGTTTTGCTGTTGGTGAATTCGAGTATTCGTTCCATTATCCGGTGTTTTCCATTACGGTGAACGCCGGAAAACGCATGTTTTCTGGAATTTACCGGTCTGTTAACACTTGGCGAATGTCTTGTTTGCCTGTGTTCACAGATGTTTTCCCGGTGTAAAACTTCACGTTCACCGCTGTTTACAGTTGAAAACCGGCATTTTCCCTTGTTTTCCAGAACGGCAAATGCCGTTAAATTTCGGAAAACACACTGTTTACCAGAATTCACCGCTCGGTTAACGTAAGGAAAGCATGGTGTATTCCCGCGTTCACAGAAGTTTTCTCCTGTTTTCTTGTATTTTCCGAGAAAGGTGAATTCAAGGGAATTCGAGAAAACGCATGTTTTCCAGCGTTAACCGTTCGGTAAACGCACGGAAATTATTGTGTGTTCCTGCGTTTACAGAAGTTTTCTTGCATTTTTCTTCTGCAAACGCGCGTGAATGCAAGAAAACGCTTGCTTTTCCAGAGTTCACCGTTCGATGAACCTTTGGAAAACATCGTGTCTTCCAGCGTTCGCAGGAGTTCTCTTGTATTTTTTGGGACAGTGAGTTCCGGTGAATTCAAGTAAACGCTTGTTTCCTGACGTTCACCGTTCAGTTAATGGATTGAAAATTGTGAAAATTCCAACGTTTTCCTCGCGTTTTCTTGCATTTCCTGGGAGTGCATTCGGGTGTTTTCGGTGCGCATCGGCCAGCATTGCTCGCTCACTCTCATCCCCTGTTCGAGATTCTTTTGATCTTTTTACAGCCCCACGACCTGCTGGCTACCAATGTTCAGGGAACTAAAGCTCATTCCCTTTCCCAACCAAAACAGCCAAAACAAAAGGCATTGGACCTGTTTACATGGAGGGAGGATGCCACGGCTAACCGGGCTTTCCTGGGAGGGCTGCCTTCCCATTCCGTCGTTTCTTTAGAAAACGCACTGAAGTGCTTACATGCCAGACAGGGTAGCTCGCCTACCCGGAGCACCCTGTCTACTTGCACGGGGCACCCGGCTAGGCGGGATAGCTTTTTACCATGTAACCGGTTCGTGCCGGGCTATCCCGGCTAGCCGAGGTGAGACATTTGGATAAGAGATTTTTGACTTCGTTTGAAAACTTGCTGCACTTTTCTTAACTGAAACACTAGACGTAGAAGATGTCGAGAATCTGAACGAAACCATTTTCACACTATCCAAAAAAATAACCTTTCCTAATCTTCAAGAACGCAACTCATCATCTGCAAAATAACTGCTAGACAGGCAAATTAACAAGACAGTAAATATTGAGTCCATGCAAAACTAGGGTCAAGGACTTTGGAGGAGGCAGCATGGCCGAGTAATCGCAAATGACCTATTGATGTTATTTACCTTTCCAACGCCTTTACCGAAATATGCAGCCTTGTTGCTCCTGCCGCTGTCCCAAATCCCATGGACCTGCAGACAACATTTGCCTCCCTCAGAGTCCAGTGATCATCACATATCGTGCCCCAAGAGTCATGAAACCTTATTTCCACGCGGCCCTCTGACATCTGAGCTCCACTTCGAAGACGTATATCTAAAGGCTTGAAACAAATTCACCAAACGTTTAGTGAGAGGCGTTAAAGATGATCGATGTCTTCTGTATTTGTAAGTCGTCGTTGAACATTGAAAAGGGATACATTTGTAGGATATTTTCCCTGAGACCTAGCAATGGGTCGATACGATTCAAATCAAATAAAGCTATGAATGAACGTTACGACTACGAATATCAAGATCTGATGGCAGGTATTTTATTGCAAAGAAAAGATATCTTTCAAGATGCCGAAGACGCCGCGGTCGAATTTTTTCCCTTTAATGTCTTTAATTGCTTCGTGCCTACCCGCTGGCTCAGAGGGCAGTACCGGGTTACTCTTAAGCACATTAAATGTCAGAGTTAAATCTCTTCTCTCCATCTTCTATGTATTACAGAAAGTTTATTTGGCACTTCTTTCCTCGCCTTTGGAAATCGTAATATACGAAATTAGGTTGCTTGGAGAGAATGGTGCCATTCAAAGCACTCGGATGTCACCCGGATAAGAGTCACTGCCTGTAAAATCTCAAAAAGACCCTTTTGGTGAGTTTTCATTTTTGTGAAACCTAGGAAAGTTCGAAATACCGCTCAATCAACCAAGTTGGCCGATGGAATATTTACGAAAAATTGCACATTTTCATCAGACCAGTACAGAAAGAAGCTAACCTCCCTGGAGTTCATATTTACACGGTTTGTAATTTACCCTTTGATCATTCCTCTGAGCTAAAAGTCATCTTGAAGTAAATTCATTTTGTCTACTTCCTGGCTGTTTGAAGAATACAACTATTGCAATTAATTTCAACTGATTTTAGAGGGTATATTTCCGAAAATAGTTTACCAAAAGGGTCTTTTTAAGGCAATAAAAGAAAATTCGAATTTCTCGACCTGTCGTTGGATTTCCATTTTTACAGGCAGTGGTTATTAAAAGCGGAGTACAAAGCTCGTGCTATTATGTAACGGGTAGCAACAATCCCAACTAACCTTATCGCTCCTTTTTCGAACGCATTTGATCCTGAGTGCCTCTCCACCCATGCACTCACTAACCCCAAACCCGGAATGGTCACATGACACGATCGATGACTCCCATCCTTCACACGTCACATGGTCCAGCCAATAGACGGGCTCCACGTCCTGAATAGCCACTGCATAAGACTCAGCGTTATTCGGGAATCCAAGCTGACCGCATAACACGTAAGTGTTTGCCTTTATCCACTTTGAAGGACAAATGTAGCCCCACTTTCCCTCATGTTCCACTTGGACGATACCTTCAGATATGTAGTCATCGGCAACCGGGCCTAGTAATCTCACTTTCATCTTCAAAAGCTGCAATCCAAACTAAAGAGTTACTTAAAGCAAGCAGTTAGCTGTTGTTGTTGTTGTTGCTTACATTCAGTACAATGTGGTCACAGACGAGGTTTCTACTGCGAGCCGTTCGTCAGTGAAAACGAGAAGTGATGCCTGTTCAGCCTTTTCATTCCATTCTCAAATATAATTCTTCCTAGCTATTGATTGCCGTACATTCTCTTCTTGTAATTTATGAGAATTCAGTCAAACATCGTGTCAACATTTCCTCTCAGTCGTTAATGGTTTTCTTTTTCTTATAAATTCCTGCAACTGTTTATTGTAAAGAGTAACTAAAAGTTGATCAGGGCTGATCATCAGTTGAAAAAGGTAAAACCTATGATGAGGAGTTCAACAGGAATTTAGTTTGTAGTCAAGTTACATTTGATAGTGAAGTACTGAAATATTGACTCTCAATTCCTTGAAAACAAGAAACTTTCAACGAGGGTAACAAAAACCTCGTTAATCTAAAGTCAAATAGGAGCAAATATAATCAATAGATAAAAAAAGGTTATTGCTAATCGTACGTTGAAAGCAGTGTATTGTTAATAAGTCCTTGTAAGTAGTTTATTGTTAGTGCTGTATCGTGTTTTTAAGTAACTCATTCCGAGTAGTGTTTTGTAAATTGTAACTTTTCCTTTTTTCCTTTTGGTAACGGTTGTAGATATGCTGTAAACTGTAATTAGTAATGTAACGTGTCTGTGGCAAAGTAAAAATAAGCAAATTACAAAAAAAGAATTTAATCGATAGTTGTTTTCTTGACTTCAACTGCAATCGTAAGCATCCTTTCAATAAGACCCGGGTTGGTGACCATTCATTGGTAACCAGGCAACCATCACTGTTGCAGATTGCACAGATTTCCAAACAAGCATTGAATTGGAAACCTAGAGGAACGGGCAAGCAATGAAAGTTCAGCTTTGCACACAAAAAGATCACTATTGATTCAACGAAAAGTATAGCTCCTTTCTAGTGCAAAACAACAAACACATCCACTGCAAACCAATATCCTTTAGTTATGTTTGACACAAAAGCATGGCCAGATAGTCACGTGACACGAAAGACCCATTACCTCGTCTCTAAATTTCGCTGGCTCAGGCGTGGTTATCTTATCTTCTAAACGCAGCTTACAGACAACTCCAGCTTGGTTGAAGTTACGGCAGTTGTGGCGTCCCCATTCCCTGTGTGAGCACAGTGCGATAGACCTCTCATCTCCAGTACATTTGACGTCGTCTAACCAGAAGTCGTTAGTTCCGGACCCGAACTCACCGGCCCTTTGAAAACACAATAATAAAAACGTACTTCAATGTTAACAAGTACTTACTCTTAAGAGACACCAGGCCCTCCTGATCTGGCAACTCGATCCTTGCATAGTTCAGGTAGGCAGGGTTACGCGTGCCCGGGTATGCGTGGCCAATAAGGAAATTTCGTGCGGTTCTCGTTCAGTTCCTCCGTCAATAAACTTGAATAAGGCTTATGACGAGGAATTCGTTTACAAATTTTGATTGAGCTTCTGCTCAAAAGAACAAACAAATACGTTCTCATGGACCATTTTACAGTTGTCTGTTTAGTGACCCGGCCTTTGAATGGCAGTGAGGCTGGAGGTGACCTTGGTTTGATGAAGCCTCACTGCTGTCTTTGTGTAAATAAAGCTGTTATTATGCTAACTAACTGGCATTTAAATGAGAAAATCAAAGGAGTCTGTATCAAAGCAAGGTCACCTCCAGCCTCGCTTGCATTCACATGTCTATATTCCTGCAATTATTTACGCAAAATGTAATTTGTAATTTGTGATCCATTTTGCCGACACGGAACAGAGAACTGGGTGCGAGCGTAGTACCCGAAGGTTCATGGCTAGTACGTTTGTAAAAAGAGACCGTTGAACTGAAGAACTTGTGACATTCTCAGACATTCTACGGTCAGACTTGGCACTGTGGCACTTTCACATAAGGTTTATTTTTATTTTTTAATCTTAAGCTTGGGCCTGGCTGACCAACGCGCCCATGCCTCAAACTTTGAGTGTGTTCGGTTGTGTAGTGAAGGCAAATTTTCTTTAAACCAATATGGTACTCGGCAGATCAAAATGCCCTCGCTCGCTTAGATACTGCACCCCTAAGCTTGACTATCCTTTGTATACCAGGAGTCATCCTGTGTCTTCGGTTACATTTGGGCTGGGGTTCAAATTGGACAATGAGTTGAGCCTCAGTCCTATCGAGACGGCATGATAGTAGTTTTATTCTTCGTAAACAACAAAAACAAAGCAAATGATTAAGTTATTGTTGCCTCTTCTAATACTTAACTGGCGTTAATTCAACCAAGAAGAAGATATTTTGTTCAGAATAGCTCGCCTGTTATGCTACCTGGGGTCCGTTTCTCGAAGGTCCCGGAATCTTTTCGGGCCCGTAAAGTCAAAGCAAAATCTGGAACCTACAGAGCTGTGTTATTCACATATTCTTAACATGAATAGAAGTTCCCTTCATACAAGACATTTCCGGCGAATACACTTCTCCGTTTTTAGATAGAGATGAAATAAAATGGAATTACGTCCCGAAAGGTTTGTGTTATTCACATATTCTTAACATGAATAGAAGTTCCCTTCATACAAGACATTTCCGGCGAATACACTTCTCCGTTTTTAGATAGAGATGAAATAAAATGGAATTACGTCCCGAAAGGTTTCCGGGGCTTTCGAGAAACGGGCCCCTGGTCACAACTGGTGTAGCCTCCCGGTCCCACGCAGACGTTCTTAGGCTTGTCACGCGTTCCTCCCCACGAATTCGTTCGTGGGGAGGAACGCGTGACAAGCCTAAGCACGTCTGCGCGGGAGGCTACAAGATTGGTGGGAGAATTGCCGAATGAGAACGAAATTTAAGGCTAAGGGCAAATTTAAGGCTAAGAGGCAAAAAGTATTTATATTCTTCTTTGTTTTACAATGTGATATGGTTTCGGTCTCCAGTACACAGGAAAGTGACCCAAGCTCAATCAGAACCGCACAGTTTTCAGGCCTGCTGAATGCTGATTGACTCAGTACGATCTGGTACGTTTATGAGGATTTCCCTCTCGCGCTTAGCGTCACGCTCTACCGACTGAAAAATAAAAGTAAAACAACCAAGGGCTATTCGTGGTCTTAAAATAGTCGGAAGTCTTCAAAATTCGAAACGTAACTAGCAGTCAATTTCCAACTCCATGATTTATAATTGCCACCCTAGATGACAGACAAGGCTTAATTGTGGCTAGAAATGGAGGGTGGAGTTTCCAGTTTAGAACAAAGTTGGCGCACCCACAAAAATGTTTTGGCTTCAAGGAGCAATAACAATCATTGTTTCTTAAAAACACACTCGGAAGTTTAAATTCGTAGTTTGATCATTTTCAATTGTTTCACTAAATTCTCCAAACAACACAATGAAAGAAGAATATCTTGTGGACCATCAAACAAAGCCTTCGACTGAAACCGGAAAGCGCACGAGAAACGCCTTCAGCTGAAGCCGGAAAAGCCTGCGAGCAGTTGGTTTCTCCTAGTATCGGCGTACGAGAAACCAACTGACTGCAGGGTACAGTCCAGACCTCTGTTATAGGACTCCTATAGCTACTTTCTCTTTGTTTCGGGCCAAAATAAAAATGACCTTCAATGTTCAATGCTTCCTACCAGACCAGTTCTGTACCCCATTTAGGCTAGAAGGAGTCTTCACTCAACATGTGAACGTCTGATCGTCACGCAAAATAACTTTATTGCATAACATTACAATTTGACGTTTTGTTACGAGAAAGAACAATTGAAAAACAAATTGGAAGCAGTTTATAAGAGATAAGTTTGGAAAAATGGACACGAAGTGATTTTACTCTTAGTAAAAGCTTACTACTAAAATCCCAGTCGTGTAGTCATGATAGAAATTTTTTCGCCCCTTGAGGCTGTGAACATTAGCAGATTTGTGCTCTTTGCAGAATTTTCGTTTGCTTAGGTCTCCTAAATTAATATTGATTTTTACTTAAACTACAGGCGAGAAATATCGAGTCAGATAAACAAGCTAGCCTAAAAGTTTTTCAAGCGTTATATAACAATCGTACTATACTTACCCTTTAGTGTAGCGCAACATGTCTGGAAATCCAAGCATTCGACACACAACTTTCGCCGCTTTCTTATCCCATCCGTGATCACAAACTGCTCTCCATTCTCCGTTGTGTTCCACTTCAACTCTGCCTTCATGACGATGTTTGCCTCCTCTCAGGCGTATTCCAGTAAATCCGCTGACGACGCCGGCTAACAGCAGAACCACAAGAACGCGACATAAAAACGCCATGTTGAGCTCACTACAACACGACGAAATACAAATGACTGGCTGGTCGATAAGTGTTGTATTTAAGTCTAAGTGAAGGGAGGACAACACGCTAATCAAGGAAGTTTCAAGAGCTTCGACCTACGAAGTGAAAACAAAGTTTGGGGTCGCAATGCCGCACAGCGAAAGAAAAACCTTTAACAAGGTTTCTCTTCGCTGGCTGTAATCGTGACAGATCACCGTCGTGCCCTAAAATGAAATCTGATAGTCTCCCCTCAGGAGGTACTCGAGATCAGCATAAAATAACATATTAACGGCGTGAACACAGCCCTATTGCTCTAAATCTCTAGTCATCGAGATAACAGACGGTCTTTAGATAAGCACAATCAAACAATTAAGTCGCTGTTTTCCAAGGCAAGTCGTGCAATTCGTCAGTTGTTGTGAAGCAACTTGCCTGAGAAAACTGCGCAGAGTCCCTAAACAAAGCGGATAGCTGTAAGATCTGGAACCAATTTACTTGGTTTATCACTTTTTAAAATGCAAAGGATAGACGGAATTCCACGGTAAGACAACGACAAAAACAGGTCAGGAAAATCCACTTTACAGGTCGCAAAACCCCACTTTATTCGATGTCAAAAGCTTTAAATTTAGCCAAAATAGTCATGTCCCCCGAATCCAAGGACGTTTTTCATTCCTAATAGACCCATGTAATATTCTGCGGCGACAGAACAATTGAAATGCAATTACACAAAGGTCGCTAACCTGCTGTCCCTAACAAGTACTGACTAGGCAATGATTCGTGCAAGTTATCTCGTTTCGGGAGACCGCCGGGATAACGGGAAGTTGTGAAAAATTATTTCATGACTATCGGGTAATGAGACCTCCTACCTCCTGCTAAGACCATTTATGTCAAAAAACCACATGTGCTGGATAATAGAATTTTCGCGTGATCATGAAACAGAAATTATGTTGCAGTAACAAGGATCAGGAAGAGGCCAGCAGAGTAAAGCTCTTTCGAATCGAGCATAGGTTAATAATACAAACATGAGGAAAAGAATTGGAAGAGAACTGGGATGTGCCGGCCTTCCGAGTGGCAGATGTTGGTACCCCTAAGGGGGAAGAATCTCCAGCTTCAATTTCATTCCCATATCGGCTCAGACGAGCGATGAATGCCCTGGCGACAGTATAATGTTTAGAGTGCTAATGATCTGAATGATACCCTACACAGTCCATGTCTTGGGCCTGTCTCCAACATTTACTGTGATCTCGCCTGAATTGCAAGATGATCAAATTCGCCTTAATGATCAGAGTGCCGCGATTCATGACATGCGACTGACAAATGTTTTCATCTTCTGTCAGATAACAAGAAAACCGAGAAAGTGGGGCTAAGGTGAGCAAACAGATTTTCAGTACGTTCCTGTTTATTCAAAAAGGTCACCTCAAGGCGAATAGCTTTTTTATTATCATTCTTAAAGTAGGGTTTATCTTGAGGTTAATCAGAAGATTTCTTTTCAGTCAATACAAAGCTCTCTGTCTTCGTTAACCACTAATGACAGACTAAAGAGGAAAAAAACCAAAGAAAAAATTTCCCTTATTGAAGCGTCTGTCTTCGCTTCCGGAGAGCTTGCCGTCAGTCGACTTCAAAATACTGATCTATTTCGGTTCATGTAGAATATCAGATAAACTGGTTTTGTGACGACTGATCTTCTTTACCGCCGGCCAATTATTTTTAAAATTTCTGTTCTCCCCTGCCAACAGTAAGTGTTTGCCACTATTTTCCCCAAGTTCATATTAATGATGCGGACCGCATTGGAAACAGATATTTTCCCGGGAAAATTGAATAACAAACCATTAATAAGCTCTGTGAAAGTACAGAAGTGTTTGAAGCTGGGCTTTGAAATTTTTTCGTTTGCGGCTTTTTGGCAAGTTTGAAAATATACTGTCTGACATAGAAATAGAGGACCAGAATAAGGCATAATTCGATGATTTCACAAGGTGTTTTGACTCAGTGATGAGCTCAAGGCCGGAACACTAATCCCTGGGTCTGTTTTGTGACCTCATAAAGAATCATTATTGTGAGAAATATGCCTGCATCGAAAGGTGTTGAAAAGTACAAAACAAGAGCCGTCTGTTCAATGAATCTATCTCACAGATTTCAGGAGCATATCTGGTTTCATGTTTGGAGTAAAAGTGCGTGAAATGTCACACGATTGAGTTCGTCGACGTAGATTTGTTTTGAGTGGTAGTTGGTCGATTTTTCAATCCACTGCTCGGTGCTTTAGCGTCGTTCCTATCGGGCCCATTCGATCGATCAAACACAGACCCTCCCGCCGTCGAATTAGGTCGATACCAGTTTTCTCCTGTTATGAAAATGAATTGGATATTACTAGGAGTCGTATTAACGAGCCTCGAGATTTCGACCGGCCTGGAGGTTCGTCTGATCAATGGAAAGCACAATTACGAGGGACGAGTCGAGGTAAATTACAACGGAACATGGAGAGCGGTTTGTGATCACGGATGGGACAGGAAGGCGGCCCGAGTGGTCTGTCGCATGCTTGGATATCCTGATGTGCTGCGCTTCACCAAAGGGTGAGTCAGTGTTTTTTTAAATTTTCTTGCCAACTTTGGACGCTCGAAAATGGATCACGTAAGTTTTATTGTGAAAACTGTCCATTCTTCACTGAAAGTACACACACTCACGATGTTTGGCTTCGCTCTGATAGCATACTTCGCGGGATATTATACAATAAATCAAAGGGAATAATTAACGCAAAGCGGTGAAGAATATCTGGCGAACATCGTTAGAATTATGCAATCTTTTCTTCTCCAGCTAGCCACTATGACCTTATGCAATGTATCTTTTATTATTGCGTGATACACATCCGGTTTTTTGCAATTGTGTGACTCAGCTTTGACTTGCCAGGCAAGGAAGTGATGTCACGCAGTGACATACGCATTTACAGTGAATGGCTGAGCGGAAAAGCGAGCGACTTCCTAAAAGTGGCCAGTTCGCTCGAACATCACGAAGCCACTGTTTTTAGTGCGTAGTAACTTGAGGAATCATTGTGCGAAAAGTTAATTAGGTCGTAGGAGTCTCATGCGTTTGCAGAAACTTCTGGAAGTATTGTTTTCACAAAGGCTCAAAAGTAAATTTGTGTTTAATAGTTTGAGCAGGTCGAGAACCTTGTCCTAAGAGTACATGATATTCTTTGCGTGTAAATACTTCATAAAGTGAACGTGGTTTTCGAACCTTTCAGCAACATATCGCGCATGCTTTTAGCAGATGGAGTTCATCTTCCCAATGGTAGATATTTGTGCAATGTACTAGAAACGTCGGGAATTAAATAGGGCTTTTCGGAAATTAATTTCCGTGTTGCTCACCAATTATGGGGCAAAATGCCGCCACTAACTGGAAAAAAAAATGGCAAAATTTCGCGTTTCTTCTGTTTTCCTTTTCATTTGGGGTACAGATTTAGCTGGTTGCTTAACGATTTGGGGTTAAGACAGTTAAATGTGTCCTATAAGACGATTTTGCCCGAGGAGGACTCGCATATGAAAGATCGGAAGAGGTACAGGACTGTTCTGGGCAAAAAGCCATTATATTTAGCTGTGAAGGTCTCGTTTAGGGTTTCACGCGAAGAAATATACAAATATTTATTTGATATGTATATTTTCAATCCGTTTTGTTTACTCGATTCATTTGTCTGTATTTTAAAATGGTCTCTTTTATAGGAGCCAAGAAAGCTTGCACCACGCCCAGATCGGTCTCCTTTAGAGGTTTAATTCAAAAGTTTCGAGGAGTATCCTGGCCCCTTTCATATTCTCCTCCCCCGGGGGAAGCCTGTAGCTTTCCAAAGAGGGTTTGTGATTGGCTCAGCAAACAACAGATAAATGAATAAACAATGCTCCAGCGCTTGAAACAATAGGAGCTACAGGAGAAGAGAACGAATCAAAATACAGGTCTGGAAGAGGCCCCCAGAACATCCTAAATGAGACCAAAATTATAAATTTAGAACCTTAAGTGTCATTGTCAGAGAAAACCGGGCAGAACCAAAAGATCGAGGTCGGCCGTTGACCCTCATCTTTTCACAGTATAAAAGCTATCCGAAAAGATTAACAACCATGGTATTTGCCGAGGTAGGCGTTCGTTTTTCTTCGAGATATTACCTCATCATGATTTTGGCCTCTCAAGCGGTCTAAAATGGCCGAAATTTCGGCCAACTTTAGGTGAGCCTAAAAGATACTTCGTACATATTCCAGAAACTCTTATTTTCGTGCGATAATATTTGGCCCCTTATTAGTTGACTGAGATATATTTGAATTTTTTCACTTTAATTCTACGGTTTTCACGAGGTGCCAAATATCATCGCCGAATCGTTAAGGAGCGTGACCTAAATTTTAGCCATTTTCAGCGAGTCGTTTTTCAAAAGTGCGGCAGTTTATTTCCACAAAAAGACGATTTTCTGATAGTCTTTTACACTGATATCAATATCCAGTTTAGTTAAAATTGGTATCTACAAGCAAATCGGAGAAATTGGTCTCGCAAAGTCCAAAAAAAATCATTGGTCAGACATATTTCCCGCCAAATGTTTAGCGAAGAATAGCACCTTATTGTGACTTTCTGCGCTTGTTATCCATGATTTGCTGAAAGATCTGCACAAAATAGTTCGCTGGACTGCAAAATAGAATATTTAAGCTGTGACATCTGGATTAACTTATTCAAACATTTCAAACTCGCCAAATTTTGCCATTATCAACTTGTGAAATCCGGCCCTACCCTTTTATATACTTGAAGCATGAAAAAGCTACCCCTTTCGGGCGGAGCCTCCTCGTATAGGCCATTATAGGGAGTACCATCCCCCCGGCTGGAAATCCTGACCTAGCAATGATAACACGTATTATCCCAGTGGTCTGTCTTCTATGATTCTTTCGTAAGTTACGTCGTATCCTATGTTTCCTCGTTATTTAAATTCAGCTGCACTAAATAGACACCACTTCTGACGTCTTTCCTCCACCATCTACGTTTGCTTGCTAATAACTGAAGAAAAACTGACCCACCACCAACCAATCAATCAATAATCAATTAATAACTTTATTAATGTGTCAGGTAGATCTAGCTTACATATACGTAAACTAATTGGGGACACCTAACTACTAGTGAATTAAAAGTTAAGAAGAAATATATTAATCTGATCCAAAATACTAATTTTTAGTAATAACCGTTAAAATACGCTGTATTTTAAAACTAGTTCCTAAAAAATATCTTAACATATCAGTATCCCATAAATCCACGCTAGCTATAGCTTCCTTAAAACCAAAGGTTGAAGACTAATCCCCTCTCAAACCACTATTTTCAATCCATGAGTAAAATCCTCAATTCCATAATTACCGCTCTTTAAGATGCTTATACAATTATCTTCCAGCATCCCAACTAGATCTAATTTTCGGATTTTAGCTTTAAACTTATTTAAAAATTCCGAATTCCTGACTTTCTTATCTAACTTTGACGCACTGCTAGGCGATTTTTCTAATCCGAAAGAACAGTTAATGTTTTCAAAACCATGGAGAAACCTTCAAGTGACATCGAAATTGCGGCCCAGTCGTCTAACCTTTTAATCTGTAACGCGTCACGCCTTCCGAAAACGAGAAAATCAATGTAAACAAGACGTATGCAGTAGTCCCAAAATTAAATTTCGGGTGAAGCTTCGCTCACTGTTAACTTGCAGTTTGCTCTACATAAAAACAAAAAAGGCAGCGAACTGAGGATCCAGTTTGTTTTTGCAGCGTGACGTTAAAAATAGAATTTTCGCGGGAAAATTTAGTCTTGATAATGGCAAAATTTGGCGAGTTTGAAATGTTTGCATAAGTTAATCCCGATGTCACAGCTTAAATATTCTATTTTGCAGTCCAGCTAACTATTTTGTGCAGATCTTTCAGCAAATCATGGATAACAAGCGCAGAAAGTCGGAATAAGGTGATATTCTTCGCTAAACATTTGGCGGGAAATATGTCTGACCAATGATTTTTTTTGGACTTTGCGAGACCAATTACTCCGATTTGCTTGTAGATACCAATTTTAACTAAACTGGATATTGATATCAGTGTAAAAGACTATCAGAAAATCGTCTTTTTGTGGAAATAAACTGCCGCACTTTTGAAAAACGACTCGCTGAAAATGGCTAAAATTTAGGTCACGCTCCTTAACGATTCGGCGATGATATTTGGCACCTCGTGAAAACCGTAGAATTAAAGTGAAAAAATTCAAATATATCTCAGTCAACTAATAAGGGGCCAAATATTATCGCACGAAAATAAGAGTTTCTGGAATATGTACGAAGTATCTTTTAGGCTCACCTAAAGTTGGCCGAAATTTCGGCCATTTTAGACCGCTTGAGAGGCCAAAATCATGATGAGGTAATATCTCGAAGAAAAACGAACGCCTACCTCGGCAAATATCATGGTTGTTAATCTTTTCGGATAGCTTTTATACTGTGAAAAGATGAAGGTAAACGGCCGACCTCGATCTTTTGGTTCTGCCCGGTTTTCTCTGACAATGACACTTAAGTGTAGACTGCTGGCAGTCTGTTTTTCTCTCGAAATTTCAGCAGGGATTATGAGGAGAGACTATTTAGCCTAAAGGAGAATGGGACGAGACATGGGCGCGGCACTCACGAGAAGAAAAACAGACTGCAGACTCTTCTCATGTTTTTGAGGACATTCACACTTGTCAAAATAATCTAATTAACTAATAGATCGTTTTCACTGTCACGCAACAACAACAACAAAAAAATAAATCGAAAACCATCCAGTGGAAAAAGCCAAGAAATTGTGATGCTAGAGAATTAAAATAAATATGGCACTTCTCCAAATCAATTTTTCTCGCGGGAATATCATGATCCGTTGTTCAAAACTTTTACGTTATGCTTATCGGGCGAATTTCGCAAGCAGAGCCTAAGAACCTTGCTTCCATAGTTAAACCGAAGACGCGTCGTGCTCTGGGGATTGCTGTTGTTGGCTTTGTAGGTGATCATTTAGAGGACAAAAAGGCGACAGAATTCAACACATTGGACTAACTTTTATCTGAAGATCTGGGACTTCTGAGCCCGTTTCCAATCCAAGTTATTCCTCAAGAGTCTGTGCGAAGTGTGCGTTAATAATTAGGAACGCCGTTGAGCTAGCCCGTTTCTTAAAGGCTAATTTAAACCCCGTCGTAGCCGATGTTGAAGCAACTTCTTCCACTGACTGCGAGACTCGGCAACGCTGGAAGCGTAAATCGAACTCTTCAACGTCCCGAGAAAAACCAAAGTCCGCCAAGACTCCTACTGCAGAACCAGAGAGTCAAGCGTCTGTATTAATTAAGGACACCGATATACAACTTGTTTCTTTTCAGCCTTAAAAGAACTAATTTTCAACAGTTTAAGCTTCTCCGAGACGATCGCGTCTTGATGATCGGGATGATCCGTGCCATTGCATGACTTGCATCGCTCGTCTTTGTTATGCTTTGCGTGAAACTTATAACTCTTTGTTTACCCTTCTGTCAACTATCTGTCATCGGGCACATATTGACCAATCAGGTACTCCGTTGCTGGGCTGACGGAGGGTTTGAAAACATTAAAAAGAGTCTGCAGACGGTTTTTTCTCGTCTCGCCTTCTTCCCCACTCGGCCATACGACCCTGTCTCGCCTTCTTCTCTACACGGGCAACGCAATTTGCGTTCGCGATGACTAAACGCTCGTCCTAGTGACCCTTAGAGAAAAAACCGGCTGCCAGCAGACTAACTTAAGTGAGACGATGAGCATCGCCACCCCTTTCATATGCAAGTTTCTCCTCCCCCCCCCCCCCCGGGCGATTTTGTCAAGATCGAAGATTCTGCAACATAACGCACGTTGTTTAAACTAGAGGAGAGTACTTCCTAAAGGTCGATATTCGCGTATGTATTAAAAAAAATTCGCCAAATATTTACTATTTTCCGCAAAAAGTGCCCTTTATGGAAATATTGACTCATACACCAGTTAGTCATGATGGCTAAGCCAATAGAAACTCTTGAATTACATTATCCAATCAATAGTCTTTTTATCATTGTTCAAAAACAAAAATGGTGGTTATCTTACTCGTTTTTGACTTATAAGTACTTGAAACTGGTACTAAGTTTTTTTGACAGGTTTTACAGTTATATGTAATTCTTTCGACTAATTAAGCGAAATTTACAGATACTAAGAGTCTGAAAGAAGAGATTTTTCGTTAGCTGATATCAAATTTTACTTTTTTCAAGGCAACATGCTTTTGGTTATGGGGATGGAAGATTCTGGGTTGAAGACGTCAAATGCACTGGAGACGAGGAGTCTATTGACAAATGCTCGCACAGGCCCTGGGGCCGACACAACTGTCTCAGGTACAACCAAGCTGGAGTTATCTGCAGAATGCACAGGAGTGACGTGATTATTGAGCCCAAACCTTCCAAAGCCAGCGGTGAGGTATGACTTTGTGTACTCTACCCATGGAGTATCTTAACAATAACCCCTTTACTTTAAACCTAACGTAGACCTCGAACCTTTGGAGCTAAACAGACCCGGTTGGGCGGTTTGTTGCCCCATTTCAGGCCATGTGATGATACTCTTGAGAAATCTTGCTTTCAGAGTTTCAAATAGTCCCGTGTATATGAATGAATAATTTTTAGATAGATGAAAGAATAATTCTCTAGAAAATATCACGTGGTCTGAAACCGGAAAACAAACCACCCAAGCTAAAGAGGTCTATTATGGAACAGTCTCCCCAACTCAATTATTTCCTCGGCAAACTTTAAAGCTCTAAAAACATACATTTTCACTTTGTTATTTTGTTTTCTTGGTGCACCTGTAAACTATAGCTGTTATATTCTGTAGACTCTGCTTATCAAGTCTATAGGACGCTCTATTACCATAACTAAGTGCGTTGTGCAAGTAAAATAAATTGTCTATCGACTTACGTCCATCTCCAACGCTTTCGTGCGTAAAAAATAAATGAAGAAAAAAACCCCGTACATGACAGGAAAGTACCATAAATTTAGAATTAGCATCCTTTTGATTTCTTTAACTGAATAATGATGATGATGAGACTAAAAGGTTCCTGGAGTTTAGTTAACAACTGGCAGGAAATTTGACAAGTGTCATTGGTTGTAATGTACGTTTCATCTAGTCACCTGGATGAAATCCAAGGATGAGTTACAACACCAGTTCTTTTTCACCTTCAATCTAGGTTTCAAAAGTCAAGATTAAGTTAATTGGTCCGATTGTCAATGATTACATATCGGAAGGTATCGTTCAAGTAGAACACGAGGGACAGTGGGGTCACATTTGTACTTCTAAATGGACACGTGCCAACTCGCACGTGTTGTGCGGTCAACTTGGATTTCCGGCCTCCACTGAGTCTGACGCTGTGACCATTCAGGATGTGGATCCCGTGTATTGGTTGGACCAGGTCACGTGTAAAGGATGGGAGTCTTCGATTGTGTCATGTAACCATGCGGGCTGGGGTCCTCATCAGTGTGAAGATGGTGGGGTTTTAAGGATCAAATGCTTAAGACGAAAAATAACAAAGGTGGGTACGTTGGTATGTAAATTGACCGAGGTTTTTTAATAGTAATATTTGAAGAAACATGTTTTTTGCCTGCTAATTCAAAAATATCACTTTGAAAGCGCTTCCACCTCGTGTTGTTATTGGCACCATCACCATTTTACAGTTTTCATTAATTCCACCCGTCCAACCATCCATCCATCCGTCCTCCCTTCCCTCCCCTCCCTTCGTCCTTCTGCTCGTCCGTCTATTTTTCTGTTCGTCTGTAAGCCTGTCCTTCCGTCCGTCTCTCTCCGTTCGTCTCTTCGTTTATTCACTCGTTCATGTTCGCAATGATTGCCAAACATTTCTGAGAGTTGTTGATTCATACATAGACTGCGAGCAGTCTCTACTTTGCTCGAAGATCCGCGAGGTAAGAACGCCGTAAACGAACAAGCAGAGTGGAAGCCACGAGCCGCGAGAAGCCTCTTGTTGCTCGTCTTCCGACGCCCGCGCTACTCGTGGCTTGCGGCTTAACAACTCGCCTCTGTTTGTTAGCTTTCTTTCACATGAACGAGACTGCCCGCGGTTTACGTAGCTGATCCTTAGTCCCGGCTAAACGATCGCAACAATTCAACGCAACATATCCCAACATTGATGGCTCAGGATTTGCAAGCTCCGACCAAAGGATCGCAACAATTGAACGCAATGTATCCCAGCATTGTTGGGCGCAACATGTTGCGTGCGTTTGGCCACCCTGTTGGGACGTGTTGGGTATTGAAAATCAAACTAGCGCGCATGCCTGAGAGCAAAAGTGTTGTACGAACCTGGCCAAACAACTACAACATTATGCAACATCAGCAAATGTTGCATGAAAAATTTGACCATTTTCAAATTTGAGCCAATAACACTCAACACCTCGCAACATGTCGCAACATGTCGGAACAGGGTGGCCAAACGCATGCAACATGTTGCTCTAAACAATGTTGCGATATGTTGCTTTAAAACGTTGCGATCGTTTGGCTGGGGCTTTAAAGACAATGCCAGAAATATGTTTTTATTCTCAACACTTTTAAACTGCTATTGGTCATGCAAATCCTAGGAATTAAAAAAAACACGTGAGAAATGAACAAAGTCTTGCATTTATCTTCCAGCCATTAAGCGTGCGACTTCGAAGCGGCGCGTTGGTGTCTGAAGGGCGTGTAGAGGTGCAGTATCATCAGTTTTGGGGCTCCATATGTGATGACCATTGGACATTGAGAGAAGCTAACGTGGTCTGCAGGTCACTGGGCTATGGGTCAGCGGCGATGGCAGCGAAGAATGCATACTATGGAAGAGGGAGTGGACGGGTAAGCTGTAGAGCGAGTAGAGCTTACAGCGTATTGAATTGACTGTAGAAACACTGAACTGTCTTAACTGTTGCCTCGATTTTCATTTTTGCTCCAAGCTCTACTTTCATATGGAGGCGCGGTGGCCACATTGTTGGTGTGCTCGTCTCTGGATCGAGCGGTGCTGGTTCGAGACCTGGCCGAGGACATTGCGATGTGTTCTTGGGCAAGACACGTTGCTCTCACACAGAAACCGGTATAAACTCCGGCCTGATGGGTCACTTGGCTCGTATGCAGGCTTAACCTACCTAGTTTCATGTACCGGTACTTGCACGGTCCAAGTTAGTTTGTAGAGGAGGTAAACAAATTGATTTCAAAGTTGGCACCATGGCAAAAAGGCTGATTTGTCGGTCGTTCTTTCAATTAGCAGAATAAATATTTTTCAAGGTGGGACCAATTTCTTTCATAATTTGTAGCCCTTGTCGTGGTTGAATTATTGGCCAATTCAGTGCCTGCGCAGCCTTTGGTTTAGTGATACTAGCTTTTGCACGTCAGAAATTAAGGAAGAAACGGTTCCTCCGAGGCTGCGTTATTTGATTCTCCATCTTGGTAGAGATGTCAATCGCTACATTATCGTAACCGTTGAAGTGCATTCTTTTTTTTGAAATTCTTTGCACTGTAGGTTTTACTTGATGAAGTTATCTGCAGGGGATCGGAGAAGAATATCGAGCAATGCAAGCACCGGGCCTGGCGCATCTCAGATTGTGATCATCATGAAGACGCGAGTGTCAAATGTCACGTGCCACCGCTGCAAGGACATGAGGTATGTAACAAGGACAAGGTTAAAAAAGTACCAGTTTGTCGCACTCAGGAAAACTTCATGTTTCAAATATAATTTATGCAAATTAAGGGCATGGTGTCCAGATGTTCTCGCAGATAGCCGCATCCCCGATATTTGACACGAAAATTTTGAGCAAAAAGGCGCGGCTTATACATCGGTGTTTACGGAAGTTAATAGAGGGGAATGGTTATGAAACCCAACAGAGTTCTTTGTTGTATGTTTTGTTTTGTTTGTATTGTTGTATGTCTTGGTTCTCTTTTTTGATCTCGACCGTACACGAAACACAATTGTTGTTTACTACTGACTAAGAAACGAAATAAATAGACACGTTTCGGTTACGTAGTTTATGCATGGTTTATGAACGTAAAATAAACAAATTGTGCACAGATCGTGGACCTTCCAATTCAAATCTAGCCATCTTTGTTTGCGGCTCCTCTGATGTTTGCTGGAATATGAATATGGTTTCAAAGATGATGATGACGACCAAAAACTCTGAATTAATGAGTTATATAGGACAGTTTTCTTTCGAAGAACATACGTTGCCCCCTTTTTTGAACGTCTGCTTTTTACAAGTTTTTTTTGTAAGCACAGTTTTTTAAAGTTATTTATTTGGCATAGGTTCGCATCCGAGGTGGTGCAAATCCTTTTGAGGGTCGGATTGAGGTCTTCCATGACGGCAAATGGGGATCCGTTTGTGCTGATGGATGGGGCATAGAGGAAGCCATGACAGTTTGTCGACAGCTGAACCTCGGCTATGCCAGTGACGCTGTTACCCAGAATAACTTCAGCGAAACGGGTCTTGAAGTAATCATGTCTGGAGTTAAATGTAGAGTAGATGAGATCTCAATTTACAACTGTGAGCACGATGAGTGGGAGAATACAACGTGCAGCAGCAAGAGGAAATCAGCAGGGGTCATTTGTGTCAATGGTGAGTTGTGTCGGCCACTTACAGGCCTGGACACAGTTGCTATTAAATGATTCAGAAGTTCTGTAACTGGCGGGAGCTCAGGAGCAGGAGGCAGCCTGGCCGAGTGATTAAGAGCGTTTGTTTTGTAATCTCAAGTTCCCGGGTTGATGCCTCGGCCACCTTGCCACACGCTGATTTGTTCTCGGTGGTCTTGAGATCAACGCTTTGTAAATACCCAACTGGCATCTCTCCTGTTGGAATTTTTAACCATGCGTGGCTATGCGAGCAAGTATTCATTTTATTTACGACCTCATCAGTTCAAAAGTTTCGGCTTTCTTCGGAAATTAAATCTTCGTAAAATATTCCAAAGTGTTCGCCATAATATGTTTAAATGATGTTCTATTAATGGTATAGAGGATATTTTACGGCGGCGCTAAGATATGAATTCTATTTTTAAGTAGCGAAAGCAATGTCTTACGAACGCGCATAGCGAGTAATTTTCTGCTGTCTATTATATGGACAAACTGAATGTTTATACAAACCACCTTGAAAAGCTAGAAATCACTTCATTGATCTCCTCACTAGTGAGGATGTGGAGAATACGCCTCTCGGGTCCCGGATGTAGTTTCGTACGAAATTTACGGTTTGTGTATTTTCCAGTAAAACGGTCAGGTCTATATATGAAAAAAAAAAAATACTTCAGCAGTATATCTTGATGCTTAGAAGTCGTCGTATGTTAAAACATTCGTGACCACTCGTTGTCGTTCGAAGTTACTCGAAATTATGCGTTGAACTGTCGCCTATGAAAAAGTCTATCTGTTCGAACGGCGACATTTCAAAACAACATTTTTCTATGCTTTTAAGTTGACTAAAGACGATCCTTCTTCCTCAGCTTTGCCGGATCTTGTGCTCGATACTGATCTTCTCAAAAGTCACATGGAAATAAATGTGCTTCCCTTATTTGGCTTGAGGTGCGCAATGGAAGAAAATTGTCTCTCTAAAAGTGCGGCAAGTCAACTAAGGTAAATATGTGTTTTGGATCGCTTGTTTTTTGTTTTGAGCCTTCGCACTCGGGTGAATATCTGGGCTTTCCCATGCAAATATTCGTAAGATGTCAGGATGCCTCTGTTATGTTTGTAGTTAACTGAGGCTATGAATTTCGCTTTTTTATTCATCATTGTTTTTCTTGCCATAATGTCGATAACACTGAGAAACCGCCAATGTGACGAATTCCTTTACAGCCTAATGTGACATGTGTGATACAGAACCCTCGGCCTGGTTACAAAAGTCTCTAGGTACTTTGGCACCTCGTTATAACGGGGCTTCACTTAATCTCCTTATTCGGTTCCAGATATTCAGACGCGAGCCTACGGCGACTGATGAGATTCACTGTGAAAGTTGAAAACCGAGGACTGGATCACTTTAGACCAAAAGCTGACAAGTCAACTTGGCAATGGCACACATGCCATAAGCACTATCATTCCATGGAGACGTTTTCTTCTTATGATCTTATTCGTAAGTAAAATAATGTGTTGAACGGACGGGCGAACAGAGACACGGAGAGTAACACTATTGAGAGTAACTGAATGACTAAATAACTGAAGATGGTGCTGGGGTAGGAATGACTCATGGGTGACTGGCTGACAGATTGACTGACTGACGACTGCCTGTCTGACTGGCCGACTGACTGACTGTCCGACTGACAGACAGACGGACTGACTGAAAGGAGTGACTGGCTGCGTTGACCGACCGACTGGTGCACTAGCTGACTGACTCACTGAATGTTTGACTGACTGTCTATTTGGAAAGCTAACAAACTGGCTAACTGATCTACTTAGAGACTGACAGACTAATATACACACAGACCGACCGACAGACAGTCAGACAGACGGACAATGCAAGGGGGAAGATATACCAATACCCTTTCTCACGGACTTACCTTGCATTCCATTTAAGGCAAGAGGAAGATACGAAATACTTATTTAGTATTTTGGAAAGTAACTAATAAAAGAGAAAATGATTAAAAATAAAGCCCTTAACAAATCTAAAATGGGTAAAATGATAAAAAGGTAAAGCTAAATTGCTAATTTACTTAAAACATAACTTTGTTAGGATATCAATATCAGTGATTTCAAGGGTTACCATATCTCTGAACAGCGTTGAATATTCCTCCCTTGTTTTGAAACCATCAGGTGGGGGAGAAGTAGTACACTTCGTCACTTTATGCTTCAGCTTGCGTTACATGCCAGCTGTGATGAACCTTGAGAATAAACACACCTTACCTTTTCACTGTGTAGGTTTGGACAGAGGTGTTAAGGTTGCCGAGGGGCACAAGGCCAGTTTTTGTTTGGAGGACACCAAGTGCGACCCTGGCTTTGAGCAAGTATGGAACTGTACGGACCGGGGAGATCAAGGAATATCTCCCGGGTGTTACGACATTTATTACTACAATATCGACTGCCAGTGGGTAGATGTTAGTGACTTCGTGCACGGTGGGTTTTACCTCCGAGTGCATCTCAACCCTGGCAACCAAGTAGCTGAGTCAGATTTCAAGAACAATGTTGCCAAGTGCTCCGTGTATGATTATGGTAATTACCTCATCTGCAACAGGTGTTGGATTGGTAAGTCTGACCTCAATAAACCACTGCTTTGTGCAAATCGCTAAAAGTAATGTTTGTGAAAATAAGTAGCAATAAAGTAGGTGGCAATCTCGCATCTAGTTTATTATCTGAAATTAATTGGTTATTTCTTGTAAAAAATTTAATTTAATTGAAGTATGTTTATTCCATGCATCTTCTCAACTGCTAACTGAAAAGTGTATATATTTATTATATAGACACAATTGTTTTACTGTAATATACAACACTCGTGCAATTCGCACGATCATTACAGTGACATCTGAAACCGTATTGGCGTATTTTCCATGTCCTCACCAGTAGTGAGGATATCGATCAGTGGCGTCATTTACATACATACAAACAAATAAACTCAAATAAGCTCCCGAAGACGGTGAATTTTTCAGCTACAATCATTTCGCGCCATTGCATTGCCAAATGCTGCATGACTGAATGATGGCGAGAGATAGGAAAACGAAAGTTAAAATGAAACCGAAGCCGACATAAAATCGTTCACTAACAATGCCAAAATGAAGAAAAAAACTTCATACGGCTTAAAACTGTTCAAGTTGTTTCTTCAAAGTAACTCAAAGGAGAGATATTTAATATATTCCAGCCGCCAAGCTGCATTTCACAGACGGTTTGTTTTTCCGATTCGCTACTGCAGTTTTTATCCATATGATGATATAAATAATATGACACATAGGCTAAAAGATTTGCAGTGACCTCATGGTTAGTGCGCTTGTCTCCGGATCGAGTGGTCCGGGTTCGAGCCCTGGCCGGGGACATTGTGTTGTGTTCTTGGGCAAGACACTTTACTCTCACAGTGCCTCTCTCCACCCAGGTGTATAAATGGGTACCGGCGAATATAATGCTGGGGGTAATCCAGGGGGGGAGTAGAAATACTCTCAGTCGCTTCATGCTAAGGAAACCGGGATTAGCTCCGGCCTGATGAGCCACTTGGCTTGTATGCAGACTTGACCTACCCAGGCTAAAAGATATGAATTTATTTTCTCGTCACTCAAACTTAAAATTCATATCTTCTCGCTACCGTGTAGTATCTTCTATTTATTATTCAAATTTCATACACTGTAGGAATTTCGATTTTCTGATTGGTTGATTTGTGCCACGTGACGCTGGGTTATGACGAAACAACCGCCTTGACGTCATTATTGTGGTGTAATAGCCGTGGTGTAAATTCAATACACCACTGAATGTGATTACACCATGGCTTCGGCTGACTCAAAGTTTGATGATTTTTGTTTGCAGTGTATTCAATTTGAATAACAAAAATGTTAACGCACTCATTGCTCGTGAATTATCGGGATTTACCTGCACTCGTTCACTAACAATGAACTCGAAATTTTCAATACCGCACTCGGCGGCCTCGTGCGCGGCCTCGTGCGGTATCGAAATTTCTCGCTCATTGTTAGTGAACTCATGCAGGTAAATCCCCACAACTCACTCGCTGAGTGCGTTAACCTGTAAATAAATACCTTGGATTATCTTTCTTGCAGACGACTGTGAAAGCGGGATGGACACTCATGGCGGTAATTCTGGAGGCGGTTGTTGCGTATTTCCGTTCAAGTTCGATGGTAAACTTTATCACGGCTGTACAATGGATGGATACAGGAAAAAATGGTGCGCCACGACCTATGATTTCACCAAAAAACGAAAGTGGGGACTGTGTTTCGATTAGCGGAATATTTACGCCAGAATATTTTCCAGAGCGTTTTCCCCTTTTTTTGCCCAATTTTCTGTGTTACAAAGGGAATGGATCATGAGGTTAACTCTATAAGAATGGCAATCTCATGTTCTGTGGGTCTTTGGGTATCTTGGATATGGCTAGTTTAGGCCTCTTGTATAAAAATTAGGCATTGTTCAGTTTCCTCATTTTGTAACTGCAGTGAAAACGTCGTTATAGACGTAAAACATCCAAACTAGGAAGCATTGAAATAGCAGAGTATCGTTGACATTCGTTTTTTTGCGGTCCACTGACGTGGTAAACTTTTGGTAAATCACTCCCCCAGGGGAGACTGGCTCCCGCGGTTAACTTCATATGACCACCCCAAGGGTCTGAACTCGCCAGCACATTTAGAAAACGAGCGGGTACCTTGGTACAAAGTCTGATTTTACCTATCATGTTATCCGTTTATTTAAGTCCCTGTTTTGAACCTCAAAATGTCTCCAATTCATTTGAAATATGAACTTTACAGGGAAAATAAGAATAAACAAAATTTAATATTTTGCGTTAAAAAAAATAAAAGTATTTATTTTTATTTTAATGCTTGAGCATATTTCAATCTATCCTCGACTACATTAATTATTTCTTGTTATGCATATATCTATTCTTTTCTTATAGTTTTTTGAGTTCTTGCAAATAAACGTTAAGCAAAAGTTGTATATAGTGATGCTAGTACTGGTTGACTGTGATTGTTCAGTCAAGGGGTGAAGTCACTTGTGAATGGCTGACATCGCGAAGCCTTGGCGCTAATCTTTGGATCTCAAGACAATTTTTTTAAGGCTAACTGCTTGACCAGGCTGCTGGCTTAGCCTGTTCAGGTTGTTTAAAAGTCAGTTACCCAATCTTGTCCAGCCTAGAAGCGCCGATTCATCTGGCCAGCTCTCTTGCCTCCACAGCGGTCAGATGAGTGCGCATGCTTAAGCCACGCGCGCGCGATAGATGCGCGTTGTAATGGATTGCACCATTTCCATAGAAACAAGCAAGCGCCAAAATGGCGGCAGATTTAAATTTCGCGGGATAAGGCGGAGAGAAAACAGCTAAGGTTTTTACTTTAAACACAGCTCTTACAAAGAAACTATCTCTGCAACAATAGCGAATTTTCTTGTCGAATTTACGTGTTTGTAGCGAAACATGAAGACTTGTGTTATAATCGCGGTAGTTGTTGTCGTCGGCCTCTCTAGGGTCAGATTTCCTGATTTCTGCCTGAGCAGTAAAACTCGGGAGAAGAACGTTTGTAGAGGCAGAATGATTGGCCTTAGCACCGAGATGGTTCGAGTGGCGGAGGTTGACCGTGGAAAGTTTGTGTAATAAAACGAGAAAGTGACCGGAAGGACCGGAAGTGCTTAAATCGCGCGCATGCCCAGTCGTCTGACCGCTGTGAACCTCTTGCCACGCTCGACTTCCCTGGGTTCCTTGGTCAGCGGGCAACCTCGTTCCCAGGGCCTTTTCCCTGGCTTAGCCATGGAAAAGGCCCTGGGAATAGGCCCTGGGAACGAGCTTGGTCAGCGGGAAGTTTCCGCTGGCCACTTGCTGATAAATGAGCCGGAGGATTGTTCCGAACAGAGCTTGTGGTCTCTTCAGGTATGACACGTGGGTTTGCTTAGAGGAGGCACAATACTAAATACAAATTGGAATAAACGCAAACAGCGGTTACAAACATTTGCTTGAACTGCATAACTTTTATAAACTTAACGTTTCGTATGTTAAACATACATCATCAGAAGTGATTATTTTACAGTAAAGGTCCGGTAATACGGGCAACATTTTTCTTCAACTTGTCTCGCAACATTGTTGCGGTGCAAGTTGAAACCCTCTGTTGCGCTTATTACCACTTTGATGACCAACTTGTCTCGCAGCAAAATACAGTGTTGCAAGTCTGCAAAATTTTACACCTATAACTGGTCAATCGTGTGGAAATAAAGATGGCGCCTTCTTTCATATAGTTTAGCTTTCCAACGAAGTTCCACTTCGACTTCTGGCCGTCTTTTTCTTTTAAATTTTACGTGCCAGCGAAGTTCTCTCAATATGAAGCTCAGTGTTGTTTCAGATAGCCGAAAAATTGTGATTTTCCGACAGTTCTTCCAAGTTTCCTGCTTGCATTGTTTTGAAGTGACAAACGAGGTGTTCCAAGGACTAATGATAGTCCTCAAGGTCGTTTTAAAGGGCAAATTGATGACTTTCTGCTCGGACTTTCCGAGAGTTACTGGTCTATTTTGCATTCAGGCTCGTCCCCGGGCTCTTCTTCACTGTCCGCCATGTTTTTATTTTATTTGCCGCGCTTCATGACGACCAATCACAAGGGTTAAATTCAAATTTGTTGCGAGACAAGTTGTAGCTTCAGTGGTAATACGAGCAGCAAAACTGGAATTTGTTGCAGAAAGTACAACTCGAGTCTACTTTGCGCAACACGTTGCCTCAACTTGCAACACAGTATTTTGTTGCGAGACAAGTTGGTCACAACGTGGTAATACGCGCAACAATGTGTTTCAACTTATAATGCAACAATGTTGCGAGACAAGTTGAAGAAAAATGTTGCCCGTATTACCGGACCTTAACGGATAAATTTAAATTCAAAAATACAACTGTATGGACTGGGAACTAGCGAAATTGATTAACATAAAACGACAAGAATATGCTAATAATAGAGATAAAGTTTCTCACTGCCAGCGTTTTCATTTAAGTCTGGCCTTAGATCATGGATCAACAGAGACTCTTTAATTTTTCAATGCATGTCTGATCGACCAGTTGCTAATATTTCAAAATGATCCCACTTAATTCTATGAAATAAAACGCTGGCAGTGAGAAACTTTATCTCTATTATTAGCATATTCTTGTCGTTTTATGTCAATCAAATTCGTTAGTTCCCAGTCCGTACAGTTGTATTTTTTTTAATTTTAATTTTTCTGTAACTGAAAAATAATCACTTCTGATGATGTATGCTGTAACATAGAAAAGTTATTCAGTTCAAGCAAATGTTTGTAACCGCTGTTTGCGTTTTATTCCTATTGAAACTAAAATGGCCCAAGTCAAAGAATTTTTTAGATACAAATTGATTGAGAAATTTGGTAACTGTTGGATTTTTTTTTATAATTTTGGGTATCATTTTAAAAGAAACAAAGCTGCAAATTTTCTGGGTGGAAATGTGATTGTAAAATTCTGCATTTTCAACCCTCGTCACTTCTTGCTAATGTTGTAAACACAGACCATACAATATTTCTCGAAAACAAATGTTACAAAGGAAAATTTTCTTTCTTAATGTCAGTTTAAGGCGGGAATTCACATGAAAGCCGTTTTTTGGCTGGGTATTACGTTTCTAATGCTGAAATATCTCGTTTACGTTTCAAGCAATCAAGAATCTCTATGCTCATTTAACATATCTATGTTTTGGGTCGTTTTGTATTTTTTTGGTGATTTTTAGGTATATTTGGAGATAAATAGTTTTTCTCAATGGATTTGTAAAATTTATGGAAATAGGAAATTTTGAAGATTTGGTGTTGTTTTAAAATTAGAGTTTGAAGTTAAAAATTGGTAGATACACTCCAAACAGTTGCCCAACAACCTGGGGTGCCATTGTGCGGTCGGGCAACTGTCTGGTGGTGTTCCATAACCCTTTTTCCCCTTTCAACCTAGCATCCCACCCTAAATGACCGCTTCGCGTCCGTACCGTTTCAAGGCGAGACTTTAAATAAAAACCCTGACAAACTATATATTTTCTGAAAGCTTAATAAATGAAGATTAGCATACCGTATTTATTGAAAGAAAAAAAATCCTTAAAAATATGGCGATCGTTTTGCAAAAATACATGACTTGCAATATTCAGTTCCTGTGCAGTCGGAAGTGATCAAAAGGAAGAGACAAACATTGCGCCGAGTTCTTAACACCTTTGTCTCAAAAACAATGTCGGCGAATTTTGATATCTTGCCTGGTTTGTTATTTACCCCCGAATAAACTTTGGGTTCGAAAAAATATCGCTTCTGTTCCTTCATTTGTTTATAACTCTAGAAAGAACGGGAAAAACCAAAAACGCCGACACGGTTTTTGAGCTACGTTACATAGGAACATTCTCCCCAAATTTGAGCTAAAACGGTTGAAAATTCGCTGCACGCGAACTAAAACGCGCGCTCAATTTCTTGAAAATACAGTTCTGAGAAAAAGAGCAAAACAGTTTCAGAACGTTCTTCTGGTTGAACGACAAGGCGTGAAAGTAATTATCTGCGGTTTACAAACAAACGGCTAAACTTATTACTTCCTAACTAGTAATAGTTTTCACTAGAGCTGCCCCCGCTTTCGAAGATCTGTTTAACACCTGTAAATGGTTTTTACTGAATATAAATACTGTGCATACGACTGTTAAAAAAGAAACGTTTGAATATTTATTGAAGTTAACATCCATGACTGGTAAACATATTTTTCTGTAAATGGCAATTAAATCTATTACAGCCATACATTTTTTTGTCATTTTTTTTTTGTGAAACAGCAACGTATTGTGTGTTAAGAAATTTGTTTATTTTATTGTAAAGAAAATAGTCTGTGTAAACAGGCTTAGAAGTTTGAATATCGCAATTGGTGCAATTTAACCTTCCTGGATTTGTGTGCATTGAGTTACAAAAATAGGCCACATATTGTTATCTAAACCCAACTGATTTAATCCATATAATATGCTGTCACTACTGTCAAAAGATTACTGCTATTCAAATTCACAGATCTCGAGCATGAGTGACAAAAAGAATCAAATGTTCTTAGCGTCATGAAAAGGCTCTCTTCCTCTTCATTGCGATAACCAAATGTTCTATTCTCAAATATCTG
>JAHPZR010015189.1:0-23231 GCA_019787425.1 Platygyra sinensis | reverse complement strand
TGTTTGTTTAGTGTATTCGCTTCCCTCAAATAATTATATTTTTTCAGGCGGCGAAAGCATTTTCTGATTTCTTCTTTTTGAATTGGTTTTACCTGTGTTTTTCGCCTTTATTTTCTGGTGTTTTCTTAAATGTTATCCGTTATGTAGTAAAAGAATAAGAATTCGGTTTCGCTTTTGTCCTCTGAAGTAAAAAATTAACTCGTTTTGCATATATTCAATTTTCTCGTTTGTCACGCAGCAAAGAAAAAAAATATAATTTCTTGTTTTCTTACAAGCTGTATGCATTAAGTTGAGTTCTTTTGTTGATATTTTTTAAATATTTTGGCCGTTCATTTACTGAACTTAAATAAACGAAGTATTGAAACCTGATCTTTTGACTGTGGTTACTGCGCATATGGTTGTTCAAAAGCTGGATAAGGCCTGGTTTAAACGTCGCATTTTACATGCGCCGAATCAAATACTAATTTTAGTCGACTCGAATGAATACGTTAGGCTGATTTGATTTAAACGTCGCATTATTTTGCCGAATAAAATTGCTGAGCGCGAGCGACGTGTTTTAAATTCCCATTCGAGCGAACATAAATTATTTACATAATTTCAATTCGATTCGGCACATGTAAAATGCGGCGTTTAAATCAACTACCGAGCTTCAGTCGAATATTCGACTGGATCAGTCGAATATTCGACTGACTCGCATCGAATTGAAACATGTCGCATTTAATTGATTTAGGACGTCGCATTTTACATGCATTTAATTCGGCAATTCGATTCGGCGCATGTAAAATGCGACGTTTTAAACCAGGCCTAACCCTATTCACCGGATAAATCGCTATCTAGTGGATAAGTATTGACAAAACAAACCACGCTATCAGCTGGATAGCGATTTATCCGGTGGATAGCGTTATCCAGCCTTTGAACAACTGAGGAAATCTGGGGTTGCAGACAGTTTGATGCAGGAGTCAATGGGTTAAACGGATAAGCAAACCATTTAAACGTTTTCCCTAAAGCGTTAAACGGACGAGCAAACGGTTTAAACGTTTTCGCTAAAGCATTAAACGGATGCAAATTTTTTTAAACGGATGAGCAAACCGTTTAAACGTTTTCGCTAAAGCGTTAAACGGATACAAATTTTTTTAAACGGATAAGCAAACCGTTTAAACGCTTGCATGAGCCGTTTAAACGGATATAAACGGATTGTAAACGGTTTTGTCGTATAAACGGAAAAGCGTTAGTGTCCGTTTTCCCAAAGAAGGTCACAGATTGATGGAAATAATCTATTTAACGGCAAAAGGTCAGATCTCTTAGCTAAATTCGATGTAAGAGGCAAGCCTTATGAAAAAGTCAGATATGATTCTTCTCCACAGCAGCCATATCGTGACTGTTCGACAGATTCACATGTAAATAGTATCACTTTGAGCATTAAAGATCAAGATGGCGAGTTGTTTGATTTCAAGGGCATGCCAATTGAATTCGAATAGGAAATAAATTAATTCTTTTTATAGGATGTCTGTGATTCTGCCGTCTGTGCCTCACGAAGACTCACATCTATATCCAACACTTCCCAATTTCAGGTTTCAAAAGGTCAATGAAATTTCAGCCGCTCTAAACAAAGAAGGTTGCCAAGAAGGTTGTAAACTTGAGCGCAGCAAGCTCCAGCGTTCTTTCTGCCATTTTCTTGAGCACTAGTTTCGGATCTGCTCTTTCTGTTGTCGGTCTGCCGGCTACAATACCGCTTGGCGGTGTCGACGGCGGATTCGCTTTGGCTTCTTCTGGGCTGATAATCGCCAGCAAAAAGCTTGACCCCAAGATAAAGAAACATCAAAAGATCGTCACTCTTGCCATTGCAAAACGAGACACTGTTGATCGGGTGCTTTCAAAGGCTCTTTCAGACAACCAAATATCTGACATCAAGTTTCAGATGATTATGACTGAATATTCACAGTACAACGTGCTGAAAGACGCTGTTAGGGCTAAGCTGACTTGCCAGTCATCTCGACCAGATGTAGAAAAGATCAAAGAAGACCTTCGCGGCAAGATAGAAGCAGATTATCGAAAAAAAATAAATGCCATCACTGCCGGTTTGAATTAACATTTGAAAATTCACGGCTTATTTTCATATAATTAAAACATGATTGTTTGTTTTCACTTGGTCACGTTTCTTGTCTATGAATATTTCACGCCCGAGTGGCAGAGACACGTGCGCGATATAACACGTGAAGTGGTTGAGTGCTTGACTCACGTGTAAATAATGTCATCTCGTGTTTTCTTGAATTTCTTGAAAGTTCGCTGTCATTGTGATGGGCTCAATGTGTCACAAGCAAAATTACAATTCATTTGCTATTTGCTTCAGAAGAGTACACAGCGCGAACTTGCGGCTCTGAAGAACGACAAAAAAAGGACTTTCTCGATTTGATTCTGTAAAAAAGACTGCAAGTTGTTCGCTAAGACAAGCTTTTTCTGTCAAAATGAACAAGTACATTTCGCCGTAATCAAAATCGTTCTTTCGCTGTAAAAAGAAATGTTTGTGCATTTTAATGGCTTACACGTAAGCTAAAACGTTGCATTATTAATGGCTCACAGCGTAAGCCGAACTTTTTTTTATGTGCAAATGATCAGCTTCCAGATGCGTTTCCGGTTGAAGTCTTTACGTGCCAGTTGTCTTCATTTGGAATCAAGCTGTAAAACATTTCAAGAACATCTCTCGAAAAGTGCACAGCAGCCATTGTTTCTATAGTGACGGCACATTTCTTCAATAGAAAAATAATTTTGTGACAAAAAATAATTCTAGCTGCTTCAAAGTATACACACATATATGAGGAGGCATTCTGTGACACATTTTCACACAGTGAGTGAAGCGAGCCGCATGAAAATGTGTCACAGAACCCCCCTCATATATGTGTGTATATCAACCAGTTAGGGTAAAGAACACTCGAGGAGGGAAGGAGAAGTGGATGGCAGGCACTATTGTGGCGGTAAAGGGTCCTGAAACATACCTTGTACGTGTCCTGGGTAATGATTGTCGTTTTGTACATGCTAACCACTTGATACCAGATGATGCCAAAAGGCCTGGGTTCCCATGTAGAAAAGGTTGCACCAGATGTGTTAAAAAAGAATCCATCCTTGGATTTCCAGGGGGCATCCTTCAGTCCCGGCGCAAATTCACAAATTCCATCTAAAGACAACAATGAGCTATCTCCCAAATCTGATGTTATTGCTGTACCAACTGTTGAAAATGATATCGAATTAGAAAGCAGTGACGATTCTGGGTGTAAGAGTCCTGATACAGCTATTACCAGGCCCATTGAACCTAGTCACTCGATCAGGGCAAGTGATCAAGCCTCCAAACAGATTAAGTTTTTAGCTTATGTTAACAAATTGTGTTTATGGTTTAGAAAAACTGTATAGGAAGGAGGAAATGTAGTATTTGTAGGTCACATGATGTAAGATGATGCAATACCTGAATAAACGGTTGAGTTAATGTCAGCTGTGGACTACACATGTTTTGTATTTGCCTTTTATTTCGCTTCTAATATCCTTCAGGATACAAAAGTAGCATAAGAGCATAAGCAATTCACTGGCTTCTACTCAGGGCACTGTAATGGTTTCTTTAGTTCTTGAAGCAATTAAAAATATATTATCCCACGCCATACATGCATACATGTAATGGAAAATGCCTAAAACGGCTTTCCAGCATCAGAATCAAAGTTTAAAATACAGAAACTGCTTTTCTAGTTGACACAACTCTACTTAAAGACCTAGATTTATATGAACTACTCCTGGGTTAAAGCTGCAATCAAAGTATTGTTGGAATTTGGGATTTAAAATGACAACTTCATGAATCTGAATGTCAGAAAAAAAGAAACATTAGTAGATGAAAATCTCTGAAAGAAAATGAAAGAATGAAAAAGAATTATCACGTCTTAAAGTGCACGCACACTAGGGGTCATTTTGCAGCTCCATGACTCTGGAACATGCGGCGGTTTTAAAGTCATATTCCATACACAAAACATGGCATAGAGCAGGAACCTATAGCTGGGACACGAAGCACCTACCAAATCAAAACATGTACACACAGAACAAACTGCACCATAAACATATCCCTGGGACATGTATCCATTTTCCTCACACACTACAGGGCATTTTACATGCACGTGTACCGGGGACATGCAGTGGGTACGAAATCACAACTAACACAGACAATAAGCACAGCAGCGGGAAAACGTCCCAGGGACTTGTAGCAGCGGTAAATTCCTGTTTCGTTCACATAAGGAGGGCTGTAGCATGCGCCTGTATCGGAGGTGCACAGCAGGGACAACATCAAATTGCGTACATACATTTGCAACTACAGCCATTACATGTCCCGGGGACATGAAGCCGCAGTCAAATCCTGTTTTATACATACCAGTGGAAATGTAGCAGGCACTTTTATATGGAGCAACTGCAGTTATTGTGTGTCCAGCCACACGTACCCGCAAGGTGTCGCGTTGTCCGAGTTTTTCGTGCCACACGATTTCACACCTATGTTGTCACTGCAACATGTCCTGCCAAAGTTTCATTTGGTTGAACTTCATGGGGCATGTTGCAGCAATGAATGTTGCAAAAAGGACAATTTTTATAGTGTGAACAGCTCGGGATCGTGCGTCTGCAACTTTACTACAGATTTAACCAATCACAGACAGCAAAGAAATGGCAAAACAATAATTTCATGCTTATGTACTTACGATAAACACACAACTGAATGAAAAGAGATGGATAATCCTATATTATGGGACAAGCGATTGAAAGAAAATGGAAACAAAACAAAGACAAAGAAAGCCATAGTGCCACTTATTGCTCGAAGTCTGCACAGGACTTGAAGGCGAAATGACACAGTTTGAGGAGCTCAGTGTTGCGATACTTGAAAAAGCAGGAGGAGGAAGGGGATATTGAAATAAAGTGGCCTTTCTGGGAAGACCGGAACTTTTTAAGAGCATCACTTCAACATTTGGACGAGGATAATCTGGCTTGGATGGCGGAGGAAACAGGTAACCCATTCAGTTATTTGGATTGAATAAACGAACAATATACATGTAATTTCAACAAATGTACTAGCATAAGACTACAGATGCCCATGGTTCGATTTTGTGAGAGCAAATGCAACTCCACTCATACAGCGAACTACATATAGGCACACCTACAATACTGCGCAGTTTTGAGTTCCAAATATTATTTAGTGTATTTCTGGGTTCATAGAAAGCTAAGCTTGTCTTGTCTTGTCTAAGCATCCGAGGGTAGTCTAGCACTGTTTGCGGCCGATCTAGTGTGCAACTCAAGTAATGATCGAGTTTCGAACATAAGGGGTACACCATTAGAATTAGGGGGAGGGGTGGCAATATATTTTTGTAGGATTGCTATTTTTTGAGAGGGAGCTACCAAGAACATGCAGGAATCCCCTCCCACAACTTCTAATAGTCTACCCCAAAAGTGACAACTGGAAAAGTAATGCAATGACATTATGTAACCTATTTCATTTGTTTGTTGAAGAGACCCTAATTTCTTTTTACCAGAACGAGTGCCTATGGAACTGCAATATCCCTGAGTATCACACAAACAGCAACAAAGACTCACTCTTGGATTGTCTTGCTAAAGATCTGGCCCCAGTTGTTCAAAGGCTGGATAACGCTATCCACTGGATAAATCGCTACCCTCCGGATAAATCACTATCCACTGGATAGTGATTTATTCGGTGGATAGAGTTATCCACCTTTCGAACAACTGGGGCCAGGAGGATAAGTATACCAAAAAGGACATTCAGATGATGATGATGATAAACTTTATTTCAGAATCAAGTCTACTAGCTGGCCACATAAGGCCTTCAGAGAAAGTGTAAGGGCCTGCTCAAGGTCTATAAGCAAGAACACGGAAAAGTCCAAGAGAAACCATCCAGTTCAGGTACGCTCATCTTCAGTTCACCAACAGATTTGCGATGACACAGAGGACACTATTGACACGATATCCGGTCCTTTGCCAGCCAAGAAAAGAAAGAAAGACATTGAAAACAAGAAACTAGAATTATTTGAGCGAGCAGTAGTGGCGATTTTAAGTGCCCTACCCTGCTACCAGTGACACCCAGGTACACGAGACCAACAAAGCACATGTATTTGGAAAATACGTTGGATTGACACTGTGCAAATTGGCTCCATCCACATTTCAGAGAGCCAAGAGTGCATTTCAGATATACTTTTAAACTCGAGGTTCGCAGCCTAGAAAAAGATGAGCTAGAAAAGGCAAACACCACAACTTTCACCCGAAATTCAACTCAGCGTGGATTTAGTAGAGTTGACTATCCTTTTAGCCTTGCTTCTGGCTTGAGCTACAATGACACCAGCTATGGTAGCACTTCCAACATCACTCCACCTGGGCTTAACCCATATTTGGGTTAAGATGTTGGTACATATATACGGCTGAACAGCCGTCACGACCATCCTTAAGTGTTGAAAGCTCTCACAGGAGCAATCCTGCCGGACTTTGAAAACAGAAAACAGAAATTCTAAGTAAAAAAGGGTGATTTAGTGGATACCCTTATTATGTGCAATGCATTTAGGGAGGCAGCGTGGCCAAGTGGTTAGAGCACCGGATTTGAAATCGGTAGGTCGCGGGTTCAAATCCCGTTCTGACTGCTTGCTGATGTTGTTCTCGATAGCCCCAAGTCTAACTTCTCGTCTACGCTTGTAGATAGCCAACTGGTCAGCCTCCCGTGAGTTGGGATTCTTAACCTAGTTATGTTCATTAATCACAATTGTTTACATTGGTCCTGAAAAGGCATGAGGCATCCTCATGTACTCGCCAAACCCAAGAGTGTCTTCCGCTGCTAATTCTCGAAACAGGGTATGATAGGCTCCCAGTTCCTTTCTTCGTTTTATCCGCTCGCGGGCCCACTCGTTGTTCAATAGTGGCAGGAGGGTCTTCTAAAAGCTGTATTAAAATCAGCAACATGAACTTGCGCTTTCTGGAAACTTCACGCACCGCCATCATGGCGACTAAAAAACACTGCTTCCGTATTTGTTGCATTCCAAAACAATGTAATTTTTCATTCAATTGTGTGTTTATCGCAAGTACGTAAGCATGAAATTATTAGGTGGGTTCATACTAGCTTAGTAAGTAGACCCTAAGTATGCAGAGAACTCAAGTATACTTCAGAACATGTGTGCTTGCTTACTCTGATAAGTGTTCATACTTCAAATTCTAGGTATACTTCAAATTACAGAGCTGTCAATCAATTTCCGTGCCAACTATGCAGCCATGTGCGTGAGTGTGCCAAACATCTGAAGTTAAGTTCCATCTTACATCATGCAACCTCAAAAGATGAAAATTGTGACCGTGAATGGGAAAACGTACACTAACGCTTTGCTGTTTAACGGAAAATTCCGTTTGGTATCCGTTTATCATCCGTTTAAAACGGTTTATGCAAAACGTTTAAACGGGTAGCTCCTCCGTTTTTAAAAAACTAGTATTCGTTTAACGCTTTGGGCAAAACGTTTAAATGGTTTTCATGTCCATTTTAAAAAAATTGCTATCCGTTTAACGCTTGAGACATAACGTTTAAACGGTTTTAACATCCGTTTAACGTTTTAAACTCAACATTTTAACGCTTTAGACTAAACGTTTAAACGATCATCTGATCCGTTTTGGAGCTCGAAGAATCAAAGTGGCTATGAGCCACTCAACTTGGAAAACGGATCGAAGGCTCGCTCAATGATTTTCGACTCCTCCAGTGCCAAGCAGATTTTCACCCAGAAATTTGAATCGCCCGGCTTCCAAATCAAACTTAAGATAAACTGAAAGGTTGATGCTTCTTTTCGTGGCATTCAATTGAAGATCCATTTAAAATCCAAGTGCTAACCGCCAAATAATTTTGAGAAATGCAGCTGTCAAAGCAACCAGCATGTGTGGCCGAGATTTCGTTTGCCAAGGAGCAAGAGTCGCGCTGTTTGCTCCACCCTGATTGGATGCATTCTTTAGCATTACCCAATCAGCGTGGAGTAACAGTGTGACTGTGGATAAGCTCCCAGAATGTCACAAACGGTATTAAAAAGTCGTTCGAAAGGTAAGTTAACGTAAAACGATTTTCCATGAGCATTTTTGAAAACATCTAACAAGCAGTTTCGTCAGTTTAACGGAGGAGCATTTCAGTGAACATCAATTGAAAACAGCTACAAAGCATCTTATTGTCATAAATATTATTAATCGTGACCTGATGCGGTCGCGGTCAACTGTGAACACTTGATAAAAGGTTTTCGCATGAGTGAACCAGTTTATTGTGTCGACTTCAGTACGTTTTTTAACACAGTCAACGTAGAGCATTTCTGCGATAAGATATTGAGTACTTAGGTCAGAATTCAAAGAATAACTAACTTAACATGGTGTAAACAAACAACACTTTTAGCCCAATAGAATCTGAACCCGAAACGCAAGTTTCTTCGTGATAATTTTGCGATTGCAATGTATGTGACAGCTAAAAATGTTCCTTTTGCCTTCGGTTTATAGTTCTCCAGAGCGCTACGAGATTAAAACTCCTTTTGAAAGAAAAGTCACAGAAAGAGGGTTCTTAGGACTTGTGTACTTCAGCATGGAACAATTTGTCGGAATGCACTGTGCTGTCTTGATTCAGATGACTAAAGCTGAAGGACTGTGAATGTGACATCGCTGGTGGTCGCCCTTTTGATCAATCTTTGAATGAAACAGAAACAAGAGACTGAAGGTACATAAGTTATCTGTCTCCACATTAAACTTAAGTTGCCTTTTAAGAATAAAACGGCTGTGCATCATATTTTTCCGTTTAAATTACCTATTTCCGAGTTCAATCGTTAAACGTGTGCCATCCGGTTGTGGATTTTGCTCGATTGTTTAAGTTTTTTAGTCATCCGTTTATGGATTTTGCTCATCCGTTTATGGATTTTGCTCAACCGTTCAACGTTTTAAGCTATCCGTTTTTGGACTTTGATCAACCGTTTAACGATCTTGGCCATCCGTTTAAACGGATATGGAGATCGTTTAAACGTTTCGTCTAACCGTTTACCAGCGACAGCGAGCTTTGCTACTTCACCAACCCTGTGGCTTTTTTGTTGAGGAGGAAGAATTTAGAATAAGACGAAGAAACCAATGCCGGTCTAAGTTGATGTTTTTCAGTTAAATGAATCAACAAAACACGCGACATAGACAAAGAAGAGCTTGACTTTTGCCACGTCCACAAAACTGGTTCCATAGTTTGTTGGCAAATCCAGGACTAAATTTTCTTTGGAAAGAACATTTTAGAGTGACACGCGAAACCTTTGAGTACTTATGTCATCTTGTGAGGCTGAACTTACAAAAGCAGCACACAAGGTTTAGATCTCCAGTCAGTGTGGAAGAAGAGTTGGTCTTGCACTGTGGCGACTGGCAACTGGTAACAGCTATAGAAGTTGTGGATTGCAATTTGGCCTTGGAAAGTCAACAGCGAAGATTATTTGTGGCAAGTTTGAGCAAGCCATATTTAATTTGAAAGATCACTTTAAACAATTTGCGTTAACAATTTAGGAAATACAGAATAAAATGGACGAGTTTGAAGAGTCTTATGAAATACCCCAAATAATGGGAGCAATCGATGGATGTCATATAGAAATAAATGCCCCACCAGAAATCATGAAGATTATTTTAATTGAAAGCAGCATTGCAGTGTGAATCTCCAAGGAATGGTCAATTCAAATTTAAAATTTATACATGCTACAGTAGGCTATCCTGGCAGTATACATAATGCGCGAGTTCTTAGGCTAAGTGGTCTTTATGAACTAGCAGAGACTGAGCAAATCCTTAGTGGTCCAACATGCAACATAAATGGAACAGAAATAAGGCCTCTTCTAGCAGGCGACAGTGCCTATCCACTGACGAACTGGCTAGTAAAACCCCAGGGGTGGTACTCGGGATTTCAAGTGACGGAGATGATTGAATGGAGCCAAAAGTCAAGACCCAAAAAAAATCCCCAGAGCTTCCAGCAAAACCCCAAAAGATCCCTGGACCAAAAATTAACCCCCAAAAAATCCCATGCCGATTTTGTGGCCCTTAAAAGTTCCAGAAAAAAATTGGAAATTGAACACTCGTGTTTGTTTATTCATCATACCATCTGAAGATATCCTTTCCCTCATCTGGCACTCATTTTAACCATGCTAGAGCGGGTGCTAGAAACACCCAAGAACGGTTTTGTTTCAACAGTATTGTTTAACATGTGCAATGTAAAGCATCACCATAGCTAACTATTAAGCGACAGCAAAACACATTTGTTTGTACTTTATTCACAGAACTTCGCAGCCAGGGCACTACCGATTCTTTTTAACACCCTAAGAAAATCCCTACTCAAATCAAGCTACCCAAAAAAATACTTGCCAAATTTTTTTGTACCCAAAAAAATCCCGGAATTGAAAATTTCAAACCCAAAAAAATCCTTCGATCATCCCCATCACTTGAATTCCCAGTACCCCCCCTGGGAGTAAAACCCTACCCGGACGGGGGACGCCTGACTCCTGCGCAGAGAAAGTTTAACGTAAAGTTCAGTGCTCTACAATCTGTAGTGGAAAGAGCATTTGACATGCTGAAAGCTCATTGGAGAATTGTGTTGAAAAAGGCTGAACAAAAAACGAGCACCCTAAAAAAGACTGATTGCTGAGTGCGTTTTGCACAACATTTGTCTTGAAAGTGGCGACCTAAATGATACGGATAACAACGATTCAGATGACAGTTTTGACGACGACAACAATGGAAGAATTGATGTTGAAATTAGAAATAACATTACAGAAACGCTAGAGAAGACTACGTGCGTGATAATTTGTAAATAAACTAGTCAGGTTGGAAAAAAAAACTTACTTTCTTCCGATGTAATTGAAATCAGCCTAAGTACATTTCAATAGCAGGAAATAAACGATTACATAAGGACAATTATTTCGATACTAAATCTTTCAAAATATCTTTGAAGCCAGCAAGTATGGCACGTGTTTGTTCCATTTGCCTGCTCTGGGTGTCACGGAACATTTCCGCAGAACGTTCAAATCTCGCGTTGTCCTGTTCCATACTCTTTTCCCACACTCTGCCAGTCTGGGACTTGATCTCACCTCCTTCTTTTGCCTTTGTGCCCACTTTTATCCTGCTTATCTTTTCTGCCTTTCTTTTCTCACCGCTTTTCTGGACTTCTGTTACATCGTTAGGCGTTCCTGTTTCATTGAGAGAAACATTTACACTTTCGATTTGCAAAGCGTCGTTTACGGCACTCGAGCTCAGCTCTGATGTGAAGGTAGAACTCCCTTCGATTGCCATTTTTGAAGGATCGATGCTGTCAGTGTCCCATCACCTCATCGAAGATGTCGAAATAGGGGAAGTCTTCTTTAATTTTCTTAATTCCAGCTTCACCGGTAGAGCGAGTTCGCTTCTTTAACTGCTTGTACTCGTTACCTAGGTTCTGCTGCCATTTCTTAACCTGCTGCAGCGTTCTCTGGCTTTCTAGACACCTTTCTTTATATAATGAATAAATCTCGTTCCAAATTTTAATTTTTTCTCTTTGTGAAGCTCCTCGCAGCTTACTGAATTTGGGGGCCCAGACTTCAAGAAGTTTGTTCGTTTCTTCCTCAGTTGTCTGTGGTATCAACACGAGGTTTTTCCGCTTTTGCCGTAGCAAGTACCTCAACATCATTAACACCTGAAGACTGAGGTGATTGCGTGCTTCTTGCCAGTGGAATAGGTGATTGCATGCAAAGTGGGTCATGTATAGACTGTGGACATGCTAGACCTGCTGGCAGGCTTTGCAGCTCAGCTGGACGATAAAATGTGGCACTTGTTGATGGAAATGGCTAGTATTTAACGCCATTCATTAGCTGCTCTTGATTTGCTGTGGATTTAAGTTATCGCTGAAGGAACAAAGTGCACGATTTGTGACTGAGTGGAATTTCTTGGTATAATGAATTTTTTTTGTACAAATATAAGAACTGGGAACGATGTACAAAGATACTTACATGACTGTGTGGTCTAAAAAGTCATCATCAGGGTCCAAAACATGAAAGTAGGGTTGAGCCTGATTGAAGTTGGAGTTATTTTCCATTTCTGTATCGTCTACATTGTTCGTGACCTTGAAAGCCAGGCATCAAGCAAGCAAGCAGTTCCAAAATGATTTGCGTGTCGTACAAGTCCTGCGTGTTCAAATATCTCATCGAAACATGCATTTTGATTGTCATTCAATTTCCTGAAATTGTTTTGATAGTGCGTAAGTGCGCCGGTAAGGATGGGTTCAACTTGACTTGGAAGTGCACTTCAGCTCTTTTGAACATGATACGTTGCCACAGCTACAAAGTATGCTACTTAAGTTGAAATTTGACCCGTTCACATCTGAAGTATACTAGAGGTCTACTTACTAAGCTACAATCGTGGACAAAATTCATTGGGACAATTGTGTAATTGCATTAATTTTTTGTGTTTTTAAAACGGAGTTTTAATAAAAGGACTGTTATGCGTTGCTCCCCCCCCATACAATGTTGAAAATCTAGAGAAATAGAGCATGTACACTTGTCCAACATTGTAGGGGGGAGGGGCTGATTAAGTGTAGATGACTTCGCGCCTGACTGTTTGTTTGGCGTGTGTAAAAAAGCGCCTCAAATGTAAATTTGTTTCAAGACTTTTTGTCCATGATTGTAGTATGAACCCACCTATTGTTTTGCTGTTTCTTTGCCGTCTGTGATGGTTAAATCTGTAGTAAAGGAACAGTGTTTGCGAGGCTATAACCTGTATCTTTTGTCAAGATTCATTAGTATTCCCACTGATGAGGTACAAGTACAAGAAATTATGGACGGGTTTGAGGAAAAAGCGGGGTTCCCCCAGGTAATTGGGGCAATAGATGGTTGCCATATACCAATTATTTGTCCAAAAGATGTTCCGGAAGATTATCACAACAGGAAAGGGTTTTACTCCTTTATTTTACAAGGATTTGTGAATAGGCACTTATGTTTTCGGAATATCAACATTTCTTGGCCAGGACGTGTCCATGATGTGCAAGTTTTATGAACTCTGCCCTTTATCTGAAAGCCCAAGTAGGTTCCCTTGTCCTGCGTGTGACAAGACAAATATCAGGTGTTGAAATTGCTCCAGTTGTTTTAGGTGATCCTGCATATCCCCTGAAACCATGGTTAATGACACCTTCCAAGAACACCGGCAATTTGTCAAGAAAACTACTTTGCTTTAACAACAAACTGAGCCAAACAAGGATGGTAGTGGAAAACAGTTTTGGTAGACTGAAGGGTTGGTGGCGTTGCCTCCTCAAAAGGCTAGATTGCGAGACTGACAGAGCACCAGTAATGGTGGGTACATGCTCAGGTGTTCTTCACAATGTTTGTGAAATTAACAACAAAGAATTTAATGAAGACTAGCTGGATAATGAAAATCTGCAGATTGTTGAACTCGCTCCTGCAAGAATGGCAGGCGAAAGGCAGGCAGTAGCTATTGGGAATGACCTCTGGGATAGTTTCTGACTCTATTGTGTATTTTGTTTAACATGTATTTTGTTTCGTTTTGTAATAGTTATATGATCGGTTTTATTTCTTCCAAATTGTTTTAGTGGTCACTTTTTTATCCATCTTCTTTCTATAAGATCCAGGCAGAACTATAATGTTAAACCAATTTTATTCACCATTTAATTAGCTGTTTTGCACAGAATGACTGATGGAATGTATAATTATAACACGCTTGCCCTCCGAGCTTTTGGCATGACACATTGATTAATCCTTTATTATACCAGTGAACTTCAAAATTCTTGATCAAAAGAAACGATATGAAGTACAGCCATTAAGTATTCTTAAAACTAAACACAATGTATTTATTTCTTTATTTTAAACTGATCAGTCAACGTCGCAGGACCACAGTTCACCGACATGTCTTTGCTCTTAGCAAATATCTGTGTCATTTGCATGATAAATGCTTCCCTGCATTGGTCATTTTCTTGCTCAAGCTTCATTCGTTTTTCTTCCAACTCCAATTCTTTTTGGGCCCTTCTTTCCTGATCTCCATAAATAACTGTTGCTGCTCCCTTTGTACTTCGACGAATGTTAATAATGCTTCAAAAATTTTATTCCCTTCACAAGGTTTCTTGGTTCAAACATCTCCCATTCTTGTTGTTGGTTTCCAGAAATTTTGTTGCCGTTGCGAATCTTGCAATATTCTTGCGTTTCTTGCTAGTAAATTCCAGATCTTTTGTTGAGGTAGAAGGCTGCGTAGAAACATGTTCTATCCCGCCTTTGCTTGCAGTGTTTTGATTCTTCATCACGCTTGGTTTGCAGCCAAGAACACCGTCCATTGGTTCAAACATCTTCCATTCTTGTCGTTGGTTTCCAGAAATTTTGTTGCCGTTGCGAATCTTGCAATAATTATCTTTGCTTGAGGTTGTTAATTTTAACACCACACTGTTGTGCACTTCTCGAGTACCCTCCATTGGCCATTCCTTGGCTTATTTTGTCCCATACGAGTTTCTTGTAGTGCATGGTGTTTAACTCATGTTGCACCGCTTCACTACATCAAGCAATCAGAAGTTTGGTTTCCTCAAACAATCACCTGTCTGCCATTTTGTTCAATCACGCACTGTAATTACTTCAAACAACCCCAAGGGGGTTGTTTGAAGTAATTGTAATTAAATTACAATCAGGGACTGTAATTAGTTGACATGAACCCATTTCATATATAATTCAATTAGAATTCAATCATAATCGAGGACTAATGTGAACACGGCTTTAGTGAATGAGTGCATGTAACTCCCGATAATTCAAGAGCAATGACTGCATTAACATTTTTTAATATTCAAATTGAATACACTGCAAACAAAAATTGTCAAACTTTGAGACAGCTGAAGGCTTACCAGTTGTTTTGTACCCATGGACGTTTCGTACCCAGGCTCAGACGTTTCGTACCCACTTTCGGTCAGTTTGTACCCAACCCTCTGGTCGATTCGTACTCAAGAAATTATGACACAAAATGTTTAAGACAAACATGAACTTTATTCACTTATCCTAGTAATTGCAGAAAGCTAATTTCTAATCACAGGAACATTGAAAAGTTATCTTTTAGTTAATACTCTTGAAAAATCATGACCTAGTTCGACCGATCCTAATATATTTTTCCCATTATCACAGAGTGCCTATGATGAAACGTATTTCAGTCTACTTGGTAATAAATAGTAAAAATCCTCGTAGTAAATATAAATAATGTCTAAGCTGAGTTCAGTACATCACTGGCCTATTGATATTTGCACATCTTTTGAGCAGCTGCTTCATTGACTTCTTTTTGTTGAAGGCCTCCCAAAGTTCGAAGAGCTGCCTCTGCACTTCACAGTAGGTGGCCCTCTGTATTTGCTTAAGCTTGCGCTCGGAGACTTGGTGAATTTGTACCAACACAAGGTTTGCTTAAACCAAAAGGATCAAAATTCTGACCATTTTGTTAGTTAACGCTAATGTTGTTTACTCTCATCGTTGCAATATTCTAATTTAATACTTTTGAAATAAAAGAGAAAAAATCACATCTATCTTGCGCCCGATAATAATTAGCTGCTATTGTCAAGAAACTCACAGGCCACTGGCCACTGACACTTTTATTGTTAAGTAAAGTTCAACAATAATACAAATAAGATCACACATATACCTTGCGCTTGCAAGCGCCGCATCAATCGTATTTAACAAGTTTCTCACTCAAAAACTCCAAAAACTTTATGTGACAATTTGTTGTGTACGAATCGACCTGAGGGTTGGGTACGAAATGTCTGAGCCTGGGTACAAATCATCTGGGTAAGAAAGGTCAACGGGTACCAAGAGACTGGATACCAGCCGAAGCCATGGTGTAATGACAGTGGTAAACACCCGCGTATAAGAACCTAGTGATTTAAGAACCTACAGGCTGAAATTGGGCATTTTAGTACCCAAATATATAAGAACCTATTTAGGCTGGCAAAGAACAATAGGTTCTTATACAAAAAAACACTCTTATTTTGTAGCCAAAATACTGGATTTTAATTGATAGAAATTGTGAAATTTCTGAGAAACACCACAAAAATTATTTGTTTAATTGAAAATCTTATAAATACAGAGTATAGAATACTGTATATTGCTGTTAACAATTTACATTATTATCAAATACAACTGTAAATATGGTTGCCTATGATACTGAATTTATTATTGTTTAAAAAATAAGGCTTGGCATTTTTGCTGTTTAAAATACAAATGTTCAACCATTATGACATACTAGTACTACAGTAGTTCTCTAAATGGTATCACTATGACAACTCCTACAAATAAGAACCTAATAAGAACCTAATCAGCCTGAGTTCGGAAAAACTACCCCAAAATATAAGAACCAATTCAGCCTGAACCCAAGAATTCTAGGTTCTTATACGCGGGTGTTTACTGTATTGAATTTACACCACGGCTATTACACCACAATAATGACGTCAAAGAGATTGTCTCATCACAACCCAGTGTCACGTGGTACAAACAACCAATCAGAAAATTGGAATTTCTACAGTGTATGAAAGTTGAATAATAATTATGTTCACTTGGCATTTTAACACAGATACTTCAGCTGAAAGACTGTTATGCTAAAAGAGCTTGTAAAACATTTTTTGTACATGTGTGCTAGAAAAACTGTCCCATCCTGAAGGCAAATGGTTTAAATCTGAAAATGAAAGGAGCTAGTTATAGAGCTCCTTGTATCTTGGGTTCAGCTGCCAACCGCAGACAATACTACTTAACTACAAAAAGACCTTGGCAGAAGCTAAGACAGAAGTACAAAAACAAGTAAAGGAAGCCATAAAAGTAAGTGAGATTATGAACTTGAATTACATTAAATGACGTTAGTCTGAGCCAGCTATTTTTTTGTTATTTTCACCTTGTTCTCAACTTCGAAGATGGAACAATGTGTCATGGATCATAACATATTATTGCTCAATCAATGATTGTAAACAGTAGATGAATCTTCTTTGCATTATAACAAGGTAATACCAATACAAATTATGATAGAAGTTTCAATATTACTGTATACTGAGAGAAAAATGTACAATGTTTCACCTACAATTTGCAGAATGAAAACTTCATGCTCTTTATCGAGGACGACATTCATTTCATTCATGCCAAGCACCATCCCACAAGTTCTGTAACAAGTACCACTTGGCATATGTGCACTGCAGTTGTGGATGTATATGACAAAATGGAAACAGTTGATTTGGGAGACGATATCACTAAGAAACATTGTAATGTTCAAGTGACCCTGGAGAATGGCTCAGTCCGACCTTGTCGAGGGGGTATAGACATTTAGCACCTCCTTGGTTTTGTATTTTGTATTATTACCACCAAAGCTTTCTTCAAAATCTCCCTCTGCAATTCAAAGACTTCAACTGGTCAAACATTGAAAAAAGTGTTAAGGAATTAAGGTAATCTATAAAATGCAATGTGCTTAAAGAATTAAGCAAGACAAAGACATCAAATGGTTTGTGTTGCTGCAACATAACACATTTTTAAATGTGTCCCAAGACCTTGAATCTCAACTTTCTTTGAACAATCTGTTCCTCAAGAATCCAATCTTTCTTTGTAAGCTCCTGTTAATTAAACTGCAAATATACTGACAAACTGGCCAAGGAAAACCAACAATTCAAAACACCATTCAATGGCCGCTCCATTTTGCGCTTTTTAAACGCTTTTGAACACTTTCAATACCCGCAGTAAGTCACACGTACAAAATTCTATGGCCCTAATGAAACTTAAACATGGCCCCATTAAGGCCTTAAATCGGACCATCCCTTCCTGACAAGGAGACAGAGCAAACCCGTAGTGGTCAAGAGCAGCATCTGACCCACCAGCAGGTTAATGATGATCAGGTTAATGGACTGACCTCCAGTAAAGTGAACGGCAGCCAGTTTACCAGCAGAGTAATAGTGTAAGAAGCAATGATTTAAGCCATTCCTTGCTGAATGCTGAAGAGGTTGTGTCTACAGAAGAATCCTCCATCCAGGAATTGTCTGCTTGTCAATTGATGAATGGACAACAGCAGCAGCCCCATTACCAGCAGAATACACAGGCTAGTGCACTAAGTTACCCCACTCAGGAGATGGGCCTAGACGCATCACAGGGGCAAGATAGACAACAATTATTACGTAACCCCATTCAGGAGACGGCACCTTTTGTAGAACACAAACCAGACGAAGACCTGCCTCCATGCCACCAGCAGCTCAATGGTGCCGACACAAATGGAGTAAGTTCTACTAGTGACAGGGAACATGCTGTAGAGCATCCCTGTAGTCCCCAGGAACTACAATTGTGGATACGGCTATCTGACAGGCAAGCTGATATCACCTCTACTACATTCCCATAGGAAAAAAATGAGGCAAATGAAATAAAGCTTAAGCTTCAAGCCATCAAAGATAAGATATCAAAACACGACAACAGCCTCTTCTCTGTAAACACTGGTAAACTCAAAACTGGACTGAGCTGCCATCACAGCTTCAATAATGACAAACGTTTTTATGTAACATCTAGTATCGAGAAGGATGTTGATCGCTTGATTGAAGATTTAGACAAAACATTTGCTAAGTATCGGGGTGCTTACCACATTGGCTCAAAATCTAAAACTTCTGAAGTCAGAAAGAGAAAAGAGCAGAGAAAAAAAATCAAAGAACAGGAGATTGTATGCTTCAAATAACAGATGAAAAAGAGCTTGCATTATATTTAGATCCTTGGGAGGAGAACCTGTTGAACTTTGTTGAGCCATATAATACAGGTCTGGATTTATGAAAATGGTGCTAAAGAGGTCTACCCTATAACCGTAATTTCACCTGGATTTCTCTAAACTCTATGGCCGCCTCCAAGCCATGAAAACAAGCGAAAAATAGAGACAGGACGGCAATGAAAGATAAACGGGTAAAAGAAGGAAAAAAGGACTGACTTTCCTTTTAAATTTTATATCGTCCCCTTTGGAGATAGTGTCTGGCGAGGAAAAAAATGCCAGCTTAGAGTGCATGCTATCCATCCTTTAACCTCATTTTCATGAATCCAAACATATTTCAACAGAACATGACTCACTGACCCGGAAAGGGCGACATGTGATCGCCTCAAATTACTATTGGTCTCTCTTCGGCATCTGCAACCACACACCGGACCATTTTTTCGCTATTCTGTGCCAATATATGTCTAGATTTATGAAAACGATCACTAAGGCACGCAAACCTCCCCACCACAATAAGTTGCAGCACTTAGGGAGGTCGCTTCAATTTTGCGGTTGATTTTTTTTCTACCTGCAGAGAAAATAAAATAAAATCGAGGCTGAGTGGATACTTTGTTCTTTAAATGAGAGCTGATTACTTAAGAAAGATCGTCGCTTAATGACTGCTCAGTTAAAGATTGCTATTTTCATGAAGTAATTCCCTGTTTAATTGATTACTTTGCTACTTAAAAATATTGATAATCGCAAGGTTCACAGATTCTAATTGAAGATTCCCTGGCATTCAGTTGGGTACACAGAACCTGCTGGCTGATGCCACCTGTTTTGTTAGGTTTAAAATGTCGTCAGCTGTTTATGTTTTTGTACGGTGGCCCATTTCTGCCACGGCAAAACTTACTTTTCCACGGCAAAACTTACTTTTCCACGGCAAAACTTACTTTACCACGGCAAAACTTACTTTTCCACGGCAAAAGTTAATCTTCCTTTCCACAGCAAAACTTCATATAGGGACTGGAAAGGATCTGTTAGTAAACAGAATCAAGATGGTGACAGCTTACAGTAACAATGAAGACGGAGTTGAAGATAATATGGAAGAGGTGCTCATAAAATACTATTTTTATTGTGGTTATCAGTACAAAGATATCTTAGACTTACTGGTAACCTACCACAACATTGAAATAAGTGAACGGACTTTACACAGATGACTACGGATGCATGGACTGTCCAGGAGAAACCCCGAATATGATGTTGACAGCATAATTCACGAAGTTGAAGGCATGTTAGATGGTCCTGATTGTATTGCGGGTTACAGGCATGTATGGCATAGCCTCCAGTTAAAGGGATATCAAGTTCCACGACAAGTGGTGGAGCTCTTACTTCGGGAATTGGATCCAGAGTGTAGCCAACTGAGAAAGACATAAATTGAAAAGACGTCAGTACCATAACCCTGTTAAAAAAATTTGAGTTGTACTTTATCTGACTGTCTACGACGTAGCTTACACAAAGCCACACTTTTGCACCTTGAAGTCTGGGGTACTTACCATTTACACGGGAAAAACGGAAATTCCAGTTGGAAAATTAAATGGTTCACGCCATTCCGTTTGAGAAGCTTCAGAAAATATGGGCTGTGATATGAGGTGATGCTATTTTTCTGCTCTTTTGAGCCTCTCTAGCTGATGTGGATATATTTTATAGTGATTCCCACTCCCGCAACTTTGCATTTAATGGTCTTATGTTTATGCCTGAAATTTCCAACCAGATGGTTTTTGTAAATGGTAAGAACCCTTGGTTTGTGCAGCAATTGGCAATTAAGAATACTCTGGTACTGGTGCTTGTTTACCAACTTTATAATTGTGTCATACATTCCTTTTCTCTAAGCAGAACTGTTGAACTATTTAATAGAACTACAACAGTAACATATACAAGTACCTTTGCTTAAAAGTGGAACGATCATCTTGACTTTGCTATATTGATGCATACCAGAAAATAAGTGTTCATTACTCCTATTGGAACACAACATTAAATTAATAGTTACTTATACAACGTCAATAAATTAGTAATCCTTTGGAAATGGGGGGTCAGTTACTTTGTTCTTGTGAAACACAACAGGCTTGCATCGTACATCAAAAGGAACTGCATTATATGGAGTGTGCTAAACTGAATCTTGACTTTACAACTTCACGCCGCTTTAAATGTGTCTTTCTGAAATGGTTTACACCGCTGGATGTTGTAGCTTGAAGGCTCAGTTTATTCCTTTGGGCATTGCTTCGGTAGCATCCGAAAGCATCTCGAATAACTTTGGTTTTATTCGGTTTGAAAAAGGTGACGTATTTTGGAAGGAGACCTCAAAGAGACTTCAAAAGACTGGAACAATGCTGCAATTAAGGGACCATGGGCGAACTGACTTGTGAACGTATCCTTTTGTTCGCGACGTGTGGATGATTATGAAGTAATCCAAAGTAATCACCACAGACATTTTATAGATTTGGCTTCTTCGCAACGTATTTTCAAATTTTGTAAGCTTAAGCTTGTGTATTTTTGAATACAGATCATATCGAGAGCTTTAAAAAGAGATCTTGAACGAGTTGTTTTGGTCACGGAACGCCAAAATTAGATTTTTTCGTAGAGCGGCGGCCATAGTTAATTTATGCGTGAACACGTTCCTATGGGTGGTGAATGCCCAGATCACTTACTGGATTTAAACTTTTCCTTTGACCACAACTTTTTAATTAGACACTTTCAAGGAGCTCTAAGGAGAGATTTTATGAGGATTCTTTTTGTTTTGAAGCCGACTGAGTGCTCAATCCAAAGCCGCCGCCAAGTTTTATTCACAGCAGTGTCATGTTTCATGTTATCTGTTCCTCCCAGAATACGTATTTGATGACTTTTTCTTTCTTTGCTCAATAAAGAAACTTCAATTAAAAATCCTTGATTTGTATTTTCTTAAAAAACTCGGCGAGGTTTATCATTTTCCTTTGTGTAGCCACGTTAACCCCGCGGGTAAGTGGAAATTCCGACAATTGCGGCGTGTAACTTGTTATTAGTTTGTGTATTTTTTTATATTTTTTCCCAAAAAACTCAGTGAGTATTATAATTTTACTCCATACAGCCATGTTTAACCCCGCTCGTAAGTGAAATTTCGACAATCGCGGCATGCAACTTGTTAAGTTTTTATTTCACAATAAACAATCAATTGAAGCTTTTTTTATTGTGTATATATTTGTTTTGTTTCTATTCGAGTGAGTGCACTTCAGTCGAAAAGATTTTACGCAAGGAATGTTAAAGCAAAGGCAACGAGAAACGAAATAAGGTAAGAAAAGATCAGCAAATAAAAATGTTTAACACCAAAGTCGCATTGCCACATGCAACAAGTTTTGTAACTGCTGCTTTGTACGAAGGTAAATATACTCCGGCCCGCTGTCATAAATTCAATTCGCGTGCGCTCCCGTGTTTTGGAAAAAGAAACCCTCTCTTGATCGAAATGTCGACTCAGAAAAGTTAAAAAGGCGATTATGTAGAATTTTTGACCTTTACTCTTTACGGCCTTCAAAAAAGTGTTCACTCGAACGCGATTCTTGTAACCAAAATTTTGCTGGAGCATAAATATTGACCAATGTGTCTAGTCGTTTGGTGGTAATTGACAAAAACCTCCCTTCATCAATAAAGATGGCACCAGCTGTGGTAACATTCTATGAATTTAAAATCAATCAAGCAGACATTATCGTAGTCCCTAGGATTTTATTTCTTCTCTGTTAACAAAAGAAAAATATCTAAACAACATCAAAGAGCTGGCGTTCTTCGGAAACATGCTGTGTTGTCGGCAGAACATCGTTATGAATAAGTGATGAGTAAGAACAATAGCGTGAATATATGAATGCTCAATGACCCCAGAATTTGGGGTACACACTTAAGGTGGCGTGAAGTTGTCATGGAGACCTGAAATCCTTTTTCTATCCAAAACACTTACGTGCTTTCAAATGTATCCAGAAAAAGTTTCTATAATTTCAATATTTCTGCATATCTAGCTAAGTTTAAGCTGGCAATTGTCAATAGACATGAACACAAAAGTCATGGCTTTAGAACTATGACTAAATGACAGGAATGATCATTCCTTAGGGAGATCAGTATTAATGTTCATAAGAAAATGATCTATTCCTACTATTATGATCCCAGTGGTACTATTAAGACTTAAGGTTCAGCAAAAGCCTGGCCTTTACAAAATGCAAGAATGAAGAGCTCTTTGAACTCATCTAAAGAGCTCATGTGTGCTACAGGAATGGTTATCTCTTTACCACATGCACCTACAATTGGAAAACAAATTCTGTGGCTAGGGTTGTACTTAAGGCAGTCATGGTTAAAGTACACAGTCACTTTAAACTTTTGGTTATCAATTGGTTTGTGTTTCTGTCCAGTTAACCACCCCATGACTCCTGCCACTGTTAAATCTGGATTTTCAAATGTTTCTGCTCCTTCTGCAGTTTCACAGTCTAGGT
>JAHPZR010015188.1:7500-12500 GCA_019787425.1 Platygyra sinensis | reverse complement strand
AAAAGGGTATGGTTTTTGCACTCTAGCCTTGATATGGGTATGTTTTCAAGAAGCCACTTTTTCATCATTATCGAAAAGAAAATCAACAAAAGCCCTTCACAAATTATGTTCATGCTAATTTTACATTGGTCTGAATTAGGGAACTGGTCAGAAACAGGATTTTGATTTACGACTCAGAATTATTATAAATAGGGTTTCAAATTTTTGGTCAGGTCATAAATAGGGTAGGAAATATCACAGATTTTGATCATAGCTAGGGTGAGGGATTTGGAAAGCGGGCTGCACACCCCCTCCCAATTTTTCTGGGAGTAATCCCCCCCTTGGGGGGCATTGCAAAGGTAATGAATGAGTTGCTTAAAACTGAAGTTGGAGATCTATCAAATGACTTTCTTTTCTATAGTACTTGCATTTAAAATATTGTAATACATTGATTTCACAGACTGTTACTATGTCAGGGTAAAAAGCAAACAAACATAAAAAAATTAAAGTCCAGATGGTATTGCTACTTCACAGTACTTTTATAAGAACTCAAGATTTCTATGTAATTCAATCTGCTGAAATATTGCATGACTATCATAATGTACCACCCAAAAATGCTTCAAGTATGATGACAGCAACAAGAAGAAATTATATACAATGTTTGCCAACATCATGTGAAATATATATGCAGGCATGTGACAATATTTTCCGAAAACTTTCCGAACAAATGGCGAAAATTATCTCAAAGTGTGCTTATTATTTAATTATATGTTGCATGTTCTCCACAAAATGCCATATGATAGAAGGAGGAAGGCTTACCGTTTGTCCCAGATGATAAAGCATTCATTTCAACATACTGCTTTCTTCCTGTGGCCGGTCAATTCGCCGTCGTCCAAATATGTCCACAGCCGCACTCTTCGCCGAAACTTAAACCTCCATCCAACTACAACTCTGTTTCCAAAAGTCTCAAGAGGCCCCATAGTAGCTCATAGTCCGTTATTTGAATTCAAAACACTGCACATTTCGAAATTTTCGTGGTCGTGGGTAAAACGAAAAATCAACAAAGTTCAACACTAATCATGATCGCAGTCTCATGCATGTAAAGGATCTTTACGCACGAATCGTTCATGTTATCGTCACTTCTAGGACTTTGACGCCCATTTCTCTGCAGTCGAGTATTCTGTAGCATATTTCCTTTCCATTTCTGGCTCCACAAAGGTAGGTTCCGATCAGCTTTGGAAACAAAAAGGCATCACGCTTCACAGGGACAGGACGCCATTTTGAATCTGTCCAAGTATAGTTGGACATATTCTTGCTTTTGTACCTCCCCCCACGTGCACTGACACAATGGCATAAACAATAAGGCAAACTTGTCGGAGATCGGGCGATACGGGGAAAACGTGTTTAATCCAGGTTTAATGCAGAAATTAATTGTCTAACAAGTGACTGAGTGATTTTTAATTGAATTTCGCCCCCAAACCCTAAACCCCATAGCATGACTTACGTCATACCATGAGGTAAAAATAGGTCCGCAATGCGCACTTGGGTCTTATGCTTTATGCTAGTATGCTTTTATTCCTTTTGGGTTGGAATTCTGTTTTCAAATGTCAGTATTTGGGAGTTTAACTACTGCAAGTGAGAAGGTAGACAAGCCCTTAAGATTTTTAAGTGGGAAATGTATGGTAGAATACTGTTTACTTTATGCTCACTTTATTCTCTAATAATAATTTATTTAGCTTTTAGTCTGAATGGGACATAACACAACATCTTGCTATTTAGACCCATTTTGTGCATAATGTGCCATCCTAGTTTAACTATGAACTTGGCACTATTAACACATGTCAAGTGAACTTGCACACGTTGTGTCAAGAGGTTTTGCTGCTTTGATGACTCAGAATGTTTAAATTCATAACTGTGCACTGTGGCATCGTCAGTTGTTTTTTGAATAGTGGGATCCATCCAAAAAGTACACTAGGCAGTAAGGTTTGGGTAAAAACATGCCATGAAGCAGCTAGGCAAGATGTACACTGCATATCGTTTGTACATTTGTTGATGATTTTCCCACTTTTAATCACTGTTATTTGGGAGGTATAACAATCTCTGATATTCCCCAGTTTTAGCTGGGGAATATTGGGTCACTTGTGATAATTTCATGGCTAGTCTTACAAAGCTCGTTTCGTCCCGGCCAAGGGACTCATCAGAGACCTTTTCGCTTGGCAAACTCGTTGGGCATCGCGCCCAAAGTCTCGTTTGCTAACAAAATGATGACAGCAGTCTCGCCTTATATCGCATAAGGATTCCCGACAGCACGAATTCACGAGTGAAAGTTAACAATAGACAGTTGACAGTTACTTGTGATAATTTCGTGGCTAGTCTTATGAAGCTCGTTTCGTCCCGGCCAAGGGACTCATCAGAGACCTTTTCGCTTGGCAAACTTGTTGGGCATCGCGCCCAAAGTCTCGTTTGCTAACAAAATGATGACAGCAGTCTCGCCTTATATCGCATAAGGATTCCTGACAGCACAAATTCACGAGTGAAAGTTAACAATAGACAGTTGACAGTTACTTGTGATAACTTCGTGGCTAGTCTTACGAAGCTCGTTTCGTCCCGGCCAAGGGACTCATCAGAGACGTTTTTGCTTGGCAAACTCGTTGGGCATCGTGCCCAAAGTCCCGTTCGCTAACAAAATGATGACAGCAGTCTTGCCTTATATCACATAAGGATTCCCGACAGCACAAATTCACGAGTGAAAGTTAACAATAGACAGTTGACAGTTACTTGTGATAATTTCGTGGCTAGTCTTACGAAGCTCGTTTCGTCCCGGCCAAGGAACTCATCAGAGACCTTTTCGCTTGGCAAACTCGTTGGGCATCGCGCCCAATGTCCCGTTCGCTAACAAAATGATGTCAAGTAACTGTCAACTGTCAAGCAACTGTCAACTGTCTATTGAATATTGGGTCATGTGATAAAACCAATCCTGTGCAGTTGAAATATTTGATGGACTATAATATTGTTATAATACTATTGTATTGAAACCATGCCATAGAAAAAACAGCCAATCAGAATGCAAGAAATATGTTGTATATGTCAGTATTCCACCAAACCTTCCCATCGATCAGTGCAATTTAACTGCATCACACCCAACCTTCCCATCTGGCTACTGCATTTTCTATGGCATGGTATAAAATAGCTATGTAACCCTTTCTCATGGTATAATTGTGGAATGTCCCACTTCTCACTTATATTTTCTTGGTATACACACTCGCCTAAAGTTCTATCTCTACCACATTGTATTTGTATTTTGTTTATAATAAGGCAATAAAAAATGTTTTCATCTTTCTCTTCTTGGGCTTATTTCATTTAGTATGCTATAATACAATTGTCTTTTTAAAAACTTTAAAACCCAGTGGAGCCCAAAAAGAAATTACCATTTTACAACAGCAGTAGCTTCCTGACTACAAGCAGAAGTGATCTTTTGTCTCACAATAAATTTGGCAATCACTATGCACACAGAAATCCAAGGATTTGAAATGTTTGATATTTTGCACTTTCTTGGTTTCATCTCGTAAAATTTAATGGGAAAAAGGTTATTTCAAGTTTCTTTCATATTTTAACCTCATGTTTGGAATATGGTTGTATTGTGTCATTTTTTTGTTTATAAATTTAGAAAATTGCTATATCGCTTCAAAAAAGGGAGTATACTTATTTCCATGAAAGTACAGACAACAACAATACTTTATTTCACCCCATAATTATTACAAGAGAAAAAATATATATCTATATATACAACAGATAATCGGGGTGCTTAAAAGTTTAAAATTCCAGGGAGCCAGTAGCACTTAACTGAAAAAAACTAGAGTCAGCAGATGGGTAGATGTTGGATCAATGATATGAAATATTATAGGACCTGGAGTTTCCTCCGCATCATTTGCAATGGGATGTAAACATTGTAGCGTATCATTTGCATAAACCAAACCATCACCTCATTCCGGAACTTGTAATATCCAACAAGGTCTTTTATTGTTGGCAAGTAAATAAAAAACATTTAAAGATAACGTCATATTCCAAGATCGGTCTCGCACACATGTCAAAATTGTCGTGACAGCTGATCCTCCGGTATTGTTCGATTGTAATTGTTCCTACACTTGATTAGCTGCTAATAACACAGATAACAGTAGTGCGAGACTCTTTTTCAGTGCTAGTATTTTTGGGAGTACTATAACTCTTTCAGTTTGAGGTGTAAACCACACCGATAGTCCAAGCCGAAAGATTTTTGCTTGTGAGGGCTTGTGCCAACATGACTCTGAGAAAGCTTACTTGTGAGATGTGGTGCAACCCGCACCGGATTTAAACCCAATGAATGTGGGCTTGCGAAAGTGTCTACCTTCAGTGCAATCTGCATTAAACACAAGGTGAGTCTAGATATATGTTGCCTTTCCTTGCCGAGGAAACTCCGCTCAGCAACACCTGAATGAAATAACAGAAAACAAACAAGGCAAAGCAGTGCAGTTAATTTTCGATTCGAAATAAAAGAAAGCCAATCATAAACAGCATGATAGAGCAATTTTGTAACAGAACATAACGTACCTTGAACAAATACTACTAATTGCGATAGAAAGTTCTTCAAAATTTTCCCAACACAGGGAAAACACTGCGACTACAACGCGGTGGAAGCAATGGCCGACGAAACAACTTGAAAACAACTAGTACCCAGACTACATGTACTCTCGGAGATCTCTCACGTGTCATCTCGTCCTCAAAGTGACAACCAAGATTACCTCTGACTTAGGGTCTGTATGCAGAGCATAAGACCCAAAAAGGCACTCCCGAGTGTCCGAAAAATCCACAAACACCAAATATACTCACTGACAGTACTTTGGTAAAGGACAAATTAGCCCCAGAAACTCCTCGTACAGACTCGAGCCCGCTGAGTTGTCTGGGGTCTTTAATATGGTTCAGGGCTTGAGACTAACTTTTCAGCTTGTGAGCCAAGTGGCTAGTCACAGGTTTGATTCACTAGC
>JAHPZR010015187.1:5000-12036 GCA_019787425.1 Platygyra sinensis | reverse complement strand
AGGAACTTCTCTAATTGTAACCGTCGATGGCAAATACTGTTCTGAAGATCAGACATCGGCTAAACAAAACTGTTTTGTACCTTTAATCGCCCGTAAGTTTCTTGTTTACAACGCCCCCTTTTGCGTTGAACCTTTCCGTATATAGGACGAGTAAAGACCGTTAACGATAAGATTCCTTGAAATACAACAAATTTAACGCTGTGAAATTCGCATAGATCTGCCGAGGTACAACCTTGTCCGAACAGCGAAACACGTGCAAGCTTGGAAAAACGTGGGACACTTGTCCTAGCGGAAAACTGGTAACTATATCACAAAATACCGCTGTACAAAATCTAATGCGACAGCATTAACACTAATAGATTTAAAAAACTTTCTTTGTTTATTTCTGTGGGGATATATATATTTTTTAAGAAATAGTAAAACATACACCTAATTGCAATAACGTTGTCATAGCAAAAAGCAAAAAGCAAAAAGCCAAATAGGTATTAATTAGGGAAATTTAAATTTCCATTGTTCTCAGATACTGTACATGAATGAAAAATATAATGTAAATGAATGATATGAATGAAAAAATGTAATTCTACTTCGTCATTGGTCAATGTCGCTAAGGAGTCACGTGAGATATGCGCGCGAAACCAGAGCAGTCACTTGCAAGCGAACCTTTAAAGTAGTTGCACGTTTACAAATTTCTCTATGGCGAATTTAATCAACCCTGAAGATCCCGTCGAAGGAACGGAGCTTAATTCCGCTGAGGAAGTCGAAGACGCCCTTCTTGAGGAATCTGCACTCGAAAATAGTGACTCGCTATTGAGTGTACTCACTAATTTAAACCAAAACATGGATCACATGGCGGGTTCATTGTCCCCCATGGGCGAAGCTTTCGCTGCTTTGTCAAAACAGCGCCCAGCGAAGCGAGACGCTCGCTCTGGGAATTTAGACCCTTTAAAAGGGAAAACGAAGAAGTCTAGAGTGTCTGTCAGTGATACAGAGGAAACTAGCACTGAAAGCGATGATGCAGACGTTCACAAGCTTCTTGCAACCAACGCGGAGAACGACTCTGAAGGGGCCAAAACGTCGTCCGCCAACTCGCAGGACTCCTCAAAAATGAAGGCGAGGACGAACTTTTAAAGAAATTGGCCCTCGACTTCTCTAAAGATGACAAAGTGAGCCGCCCAATCTCTAAGCAACTTGCCGAAATTATCAATAAGAGATGGGCTTCAAAACTGGGCGAAAACAAGGTCAAAGAAACGGTCGAGAAATACGATCGCCCAGAAAACTGCGAGAACCTTGTTGCCCCCAAAGTGAACCCAGAGATTTGGGAAAAATTAACCCATTATGGGAAAAAGCAGGACCTCAGATTGTCCGCTATTCAAAATATGATAGTGAAGGTTGGAGCCATAATCGCACAATCAACTCAAAAGCTCATGGAATTTAGAGGTCAAGGCGCCCAAGATGGGAAGCTAGACACGGGTGCGTTACTCACAGCACAAATTGATGCCATTGCCTTGTTGGGTCACACCAATTACGAGCTTTCGCTACGTAGACGGGAAGCTATCAAACCCAACCTTAAACAGGGAATACGGCTCGCTGTGTTCTTCTCAAACACCGGTTACAACCTTGCTTTTTCGCGACGAGCTTCAGTCGCAGCTTACTGCGATTCGAGCATCAAACCGCATTAGCCACACAGCTGTTCACAACACTTCTAAATCTTCCACCAAACCTCCATATCGCCAGAAACAAAACCAGCCTTTTTTAGGCAAGGGCCATTACCAGTCCAGGTGGAAACCACAGAAAACTTGGAAGAAAAAGGAGGAAAGCAGCAAAAAATAAACACTGCTGATGATATCATGTCAAAACTTCAAATGTAACAGGTAACTCAATTTGAAGACTTAATACCTACGCTAATAGCTTACCTTGTTGCACAAACAAGTTGCTTCAAAAGCGGTAGGCTGGAAAAATTTACTCATTGTTGGCAAAAAATCACCTCAGACACTGAGATTCTTCAAATGGTGTCAGGGCAATACATTGAATTTGACACTAAGCCTTGTGAAACACACCCCCCTGCACTAAAATGTTTTAGTGCTGCAGAAATTGATATCATTTCTAAAGAGGTTGCAAACCTGCTTCAGAAGGCCGTTAGTGTTGAAACCAGTCATGAACCAGGGGAGTTTATCTCTTCTGTTTTTGTACGCCCCAAAAAAGACGGATCTCACAGAGTGATCCTCAATCTTAAAAACCTGAACAAGCATGTGCAATACAACCACTTTAAAATGGATACACTTCAAAGTGTAATAAGCCTTATGACGCCTAACTGCTTCATGGCCTCTGTTGACCTTAATTAAGGACGCGTATTACTCTGTCCCTATTGCGGTTGCGCACCAAAAGTACCTTAAGTTTGAATGGGTTGGTAAACTGTATCAGTTTACCTGCTTTCCTAACGGTTTAGCTTTCTGTCCAAGGAAGTTTACTAAACTTATGAAGCCAGCCTATGCTGTTTTTGAGACAACTTGGACATATAAACTCTCCTTATATTGATGACTCATACCTACAAGGTGGAAGTTATGAGGAATGTCTAGCTAATGTCCTAGACACTGTGAAATGTTCCTCTCATTGGGCTTCATTCTTCACCCTCATAAGTCAGTTTTTACCCCTACACAAAAAATTAGTATTTTGGGGTTTGTCTTGGACTCAGTCCAGATGAAAATTTATTTGACAAACGAAAAACTTGGCAAGCTCAAATCAATCTGTGCCAACCTTATCAAGGCCCAAAAAACCACTATACGGGAGGTTTCTAGGGCCCTTGGGGATATGGTATCTAGTTTCCCAGCAGTCATGTATGGCCCCCTGTACTTCGTCAATTAGAGAGGGAGAAAACTCTTGCTCTCAGATACAGCAAGGGTGATTATGATGCTTTTATGGTAGTATCAGACAAAGCTTGTAATGAATTAATATGGTGGAACACACACCTTGAAGCCAGCTACAATGTCATTAGTCATGGTGAGCCTACTGTTGTCATGTCAACAGATGCCTCATCCACTGGCTGGGGTTGTGCCCTAAATGATACCAGTACAGGTGGACACTGGACTACAGAGGAGGCCAAAAACCACATAAACTATTTGGAGCTCCTGGCCATATACTTGGCTCTTAAATCTTTCTCATCTATCATTACATGGGCAGCATGTGAAGCTCATGACTGCCCTGTCTGATGTAAACCATATGGGTACTAGTAGCTCTGAAAAAAGAAATGACCTAGCCAAAGAAATTTGGTGATGGTGTGCCCAACGTAATATTTGGCTTACGGCTGTCCATATCCCTGGTGTGGAGAATGTGGCAGCTGATAAACAATCTAGACAGTCTCACACGCAGCTTGAGTGGACACTAGACAGAACTATTTTCAGGGACTGCCTCAATGTAGTAAAGGTTGTGCCCAATATTGACTTATTTGCTTCCAGACTAAACCATCAGCTTCAGCCTTATGTATCATGGCATCCTGACCCTGGGGCTGTGGCAGTTGATGCATTTCATTTATCATGGAAACAGTATATGCCTTACATGTTCCCTCCATTTTCTCTTATCAGCAGAGTATTGCAGAAGATCCAACGGGAGAGGGTTCAAGGAATTATCATTGTTCCAAAATGGCCAACCCAAACATGTGGCCTGTCTTGATGAGCTAAGGAGTCAGGTGCCCTCCCCCCATCTGGGCTACCCACCCTATTATATACAACAGTCCTGATCACTCGCCTTTGAAGTGTGACTACTCTGGTTTCGCGCACATATCTCACCTGACTCCTTAGCTCCAGACCAATGACTTCGTAGAATCTCAATCAAACTTCAACTTCCGGTAAGTTTTTCGTTTAATTTTTCAATTTTCATTCATATACAGTATCTAAGAACAATGGAAATTTAAATTTCCCTAATTAATTCCTATTTGGCTTTTTGCTTTTTGCTTTTTTTCTGTGACAACGTTATTGCAATTAGGTGTATCCCATCTTAAAGTATCACTAAAATATTTTAAGTGACCATCCCTTTTCCCTTATTTTTTTTAGATGGCCCCCCCTTTAAGGCCGATTTTTTTGAGGTGACCCCCCCCCCCAAAAAAAAAATCCCACCAGCCCCCCTTTCTTGTAAAAAATGAACGGTCCCTTATTTGCTCTCCAAGGAGATATGACTCTTGAAAAGCGTCTAAGATCGCAACGCGGCAAAGATATTCAGCTGCATGATTCACTCGGATCGCCCACGAGAAGTAAACGAACTTGCTGCAATTTCTGCTAGCATAGTAATCGCCGTTAGTTGAAAAAGACCTGGAAAATTCTTTGCAAACAAGTTCTCCATAAATGCGTACACAGCTGTGCTTGATTCTGGAACCAAAATGGTTTAAACTTACATCTTCCGATTGGAATAGGAGGATACTCAAACGAAGCAACTTGAGTAGAAAATATCTCAGCGGAAAATATCCTGATTCTTTTATTTGTGTTTATTGTGTTCAATACGCGTCCTGCTACTCGTAAAGTACGATTTGGTACACTGTGGTACGAAGCAGACGAAGCCCGAGTTAACGCTCTTAGAGCGTCTAGTTAAGCTTTAAAACATCATAGTAAAGAAATGAAAAGCTAAAGGAGCGGGACTTGTACTCGGAGAGGCCTATGACGGGAGATATTTTCTGGTTTACAAGTAGATATGCCTTTAGGCGAGGGAGGGGTATGTATAAGCAGAGGGCCTCATAAGCGGCATTTTTATGGTGTCCTTATACAAGGTTTAAATGAGAGATCCCTCTTATTCAAAATTTCCTCGGCATTAATGAGTTTTATACGATGATTTTCGATATTTTGGCTTGTTTTGTTATGTGGTTACATATAATAGGCAAAACAGTTTTGAATTGTTTCTATGGAAACTGATGTACGGTGGCGGCGGCAACTAAAATTCTTAGCTATTTATTGAGTATTGAAGTTTGCAAGGGTAAATAAATAAGCCACAGTAGCGAATTTGTAATGTCATTTTGTCCAACGAAGGAGATCCAATGATCTATGCGTCGACTTTGTACTCTCACCATGATTGAATGCGTCAATTATTCATAGCTCCATATATTCTTTCTTTACTTATAGCGCGGTCCATATAAACATTTATATAAAAATGTAGCCTACGAAAAAATTCTTGCCAAGTGAGAGCAAAAAATGGACGAACGAAGCAGGGGTGGTGAGCCGCTTGCCCCACCATTCCCCTGCTTCGTTGATGTTTCTGCTTTTGCTTCAATTTGGCGTGACCAGAATGTGGTAAGAGCTGTCCATAGCTAGGGTAACGCTTGCTACCCAGGCTAGAAATATAATGAAATCACCATACATACAATTTTTTGATATTTCTGGTGTTCAAGAACAACTCAGATGGCAGCCTCTCCAGGCTGTTTTTACGTAAGTCTCTGTAAATTACGAGCAAAATATTTAACGAGAAAATGAAAAAAAAAAAAAACTAAACGTAATGAAATGGATATATATTTTTTTTCAATTGGCGCGAAACGCTGCCAGTTTCAGTAATCAGCTGAGCCAACCTTCCATGTTTCCAGCGCAAATCCAGCCTAAATGAATAGCTAAGGTGCTATTTATTGGATATTCAAGTTAACAAAGCTAAATTAACAAGCTGCAGCAGCGAATTTGTGATGTCGCTTTTCTCCAACAAAGGAGATCCAACGATCAAAGTATCATTTCGCACTCTCACCGTGATTGAATATGTCAATTCTTTATGGCTCAAACGCATTTTGAGGCCCATATAATTATTTATCTTATAAGCATGAATTGCTAAGCGAGAGCAAAAAATATCGACGAAGGAAGGCGTGGCGGGTCGATAGCCCCACCATCAACTGCTTCGTCATAGGCGTACGGGCCGGGGGGCGGGGGGCGGCTGCAGCCCCTCCAAAATTTTCGGCAACCTCGATTTTTGGGGCAGCAAGAGAAATTTGGGCAAAGCCAATTATTTAAGATGTTTTCGAGCTGTTTTCTGAATAGATAGATATTTTCTATTTTTACCTGAAGTCGGCACTGTAAAGCCAGTTAAATTCACACAAGACAGCGGTTGCCTAGCACGTGACCGGAGCTTCCGGTCATTAGTAAAGGGAATCATAACTTGATATACAACTATCTTTTTATTTTTTTTGGCACTGTACTGTACTGCACTGCACTAGCTGGTGTTGTAAATTAATTAGAATCAATTTCGGAATAACATTCTAGAATCATATCGTAGATTATCGACTCAGTGGAGTCTGGAGACTCTCAGAAGATCTGAGTCACGTGCTAGGCAACCACTTCTCGTGTGAATTTAAGTGCGTGAAGCCAGTGAAATTCACGCCCGTAGTTTCGAAAAAATAATTACGCGACAGTAGAAGCAAATACGCATCTTGCATGCAGTTTCTAGTAGAACTGTCCTTGTACCATATTAGACATGTCAAATCCAGCGCCACAGAAACGAAAGCGGGCCTATCGCCATCGCTTTAAATGCTCGGAATGTAAAAAAAGAAATTGTTGCTGAGTACCAAGACGCTCATGCAAGAACCAAGCACGTAGGCAAGAAAATTAAATTTAGTATTTCTCGTGCGCCAAATCAATCGCAACTAGGTTTCACCGGCGGGGATGAAACAATCTCCAATATGGTTAAATGCAGTAGAGTTGACACCGAAAACGATGGCTCAGATCTTTAGAATGACAGCAGTACAGATATAGTGGTGGATTTATCAGATACTGCTGTGGATAAGTCTAAAATGGAGGCGATGCAAGTGAATAATGGTGCTCATCGTACTCCGGCTACGTCAGAATTTATGGATGTTGGTGTGACAGATGAATCCGAAATCATGGATAAAGGTAATTCGGATAAGTCAGAAATCATGGATATGGAAAGCATAGATAATGGTGCTGAAAATGTTACTAGTGCTCCAGATGCGAGAGAAATTGTAGATAATGGTGCTAACTCTGACATCGTGCATAACACTAATGGGGATATGTCCATTTCAGTTGTAATAGATAATAGTGTTCCAGAAAAATCACCTATGTCA
>JAHPZR010015185.1:17500-23057 GCA_019787425.1 Platygyra sinensis | reverse complement strand
AATAGGGCTTACCACAAGTGGCACGGCAACTCGTTGGCAGCTTTGCGCATTTCAAGCAACGTTTTTTTGTTTTCTACTGAGATATCGGGGCAGCTGCAGCTTTTAGTGCTTTTATTGGCCATGCTTTCATAATTTACAATGTTTCAGTAGACAATTTGTGAATTTCCTGTAAAAAAGGAGCAGTTCCTCCCCTGGGGCAGATCACGGGCGAAAGATGGTTGCAGCCGGGCTGCTAGGTCAGCAATTTTATTAAAGAAAATACAAAATGGCGGACGAAGATTCACACTCCCCTGATTCGAGTGTTTGAGGTGAAGAAGGTCATTCAACTTTTGAGCATCTTTCGTTTCAAAAGCAACTTTTGACATTTCTAGAGCAACTTATGAGCAACCTTTTAAGAAATTTCGGGCAACGTTTTGGGAAATCTCGAGCAACTTGTGGCAAGCTCTAAGGCCAAAAGAACCTGGCTTCTTATTCAAAGCGGAAAAACGTAATACGCAGCTATCTGGGCATCCCCAGTAGCCCTACTTGCGGGCGCGGCTCAGGTCATAATGTAAGCTGCAATGGTTTGCAATGGTTGACGGACTGTAATAAGGTACGCGAGGATGTCGCTCAGTTGATCTATTTACACTTGGGCAAGTATGAAATTTTTTCGGCATTCCACTGTTAAGAAAACAAGTCTCCCTTAACCTGCCGTGAGGCTCTCTTGCTCATATATTCAGTGGATTGCTTATAATACGAATATGTAAAGAGTTTTTGTGGACAAAAAAAATCTCTTTTCGAACTAATACTTCTTGTGTACCGCGGGAAAATAAGGGTTCGGAAACCGTCTTTAGATTAACCTTGTCCGAAAAAAAATTGATTCCCCATGAAAACAATACACCAGCTTTTCCTTGGTTAGGTTAAAATGTTGCTGCTTATCGGAAATATTTAGAAAGCAAACAAAGTTCGTAACCTCTTTTTCAGGTGATCGACGAAAATCCCGCCATTAATTTCAAACTCTGGCGCACAGTCAAAACTCGCACATGCCCCGCGCATGCTTAATGTTTATCCGCTCTGAAGGTCACTGCACTTATCAAGCTATTTTGAGCTCACCTAGAATTAAAATTTGGAAAACCTCTGGAAATCCTTTGGCACATCAAGTTATTTGCCGGAGGCTACGCAGTACATTATACCTGACCTGTTTTCGTCAAAAAGATATACAATAATTATATTTGCATCCGTCAGTCGATTTCGACTTATGGAATAGCGCCTTGAGGGTTTATAGGGGAGCAATGTCTTGTGTGGCTGTAGAGGCCAATTCTAAATTTACAGTCTCTGCTGCAACCTTGAAATATGACAACAGGTGCATGTTGTGGGTGTGGTTGGTCCTGCTGGTGACACGCTATTCTTCTGCCCCTTCTTGCATCATTTCAGTTAAACGAATGGCAGCCTCGCAGCTTTTCAGTCTTTGTGATACTTGCTGCTTCCACAGGTTCCTGTCGTGTACGAGAGCTTTCCATAGCTTGGTGTCAATATTGCATGATTTCAAGTCACGCTTGCAAACGTCCTTGAAGCGTAGCTGGGGGCGGCCTCTGCGCCTTGCCCCAGTGGTAAGCTCGCCGTAGAGTAGATCCTTGGGAATGCGGCCATCTACCAGATCCCGTGAACATGGTCCAGACACCGTAGACGGCGTTGGCGTAGAAGTGTAAACATGGATGGGACACCAGCTCTTAAGAGTACATCGTTATTAGGCACCTTGTCCTGCCATGTAATTCCAAGGATCCTGGGAAGACAACTCAGATGGAACACCTCGAGCTTCTGTTCTTGACGTGTGGAGTATGCAGTCAGGGATTCGCTACCGAAAAATAAGAGTGCTGACGACGCAGGCTTTCTACATAGAGATTTTCATTTTAGTGGGAATTGTAAGATCTTGTTTTCCCAAACTCTCTTTGTGTGCTTAGAGAGCGTAGTTGATGTCTTGCTTATGCGTTTGTTGAGCTCAATAACCAATCTGTGGTAGTGGAGCCTAGCTACTGAACAACTGCGTTCTTCGCCATACATGGATCGATTTTAAGGCAAGGAGGAGATGGTGTAGCTTGTCCCATGATCTGGGGCTTCTTGTGGCTGATTGTGAGACTGAAAAGATCCGGAAAGCATCTGCGAACCTGTCCATCAGTCTCTGAAAAACGCACCTCTTGTTGGTGAGAGACTAAGGCTGCATCATCTGCAAATAACAGGTCTCTAATTGTAACTGGCCTGATCTTGTTCTTGGCCCGGAACCTTAAGATGTTGAACAGGTGACCATCGGATCTGGCGAAGAGGTATATACTGTCTGTACCCGACTTTTTAGGCATGCCTTAACAGCAAGGTGAACAAGATGCCAAACAGGGTTGTAGCAATTAAAGGCAAGATAGAGTGGTTGGTTCTGTTCTCTGCACTTTTCTTGCAGTTGACGGAGAGAGAATATCATGTCAACAGTTGACCTACCTCTTAGAGCGGAAGCTACACTGTGACTCTGGATAGATTCTATCAGCAAGAATCTGCAGTCTGTGTAAAGCATTGTGTGCAAACAGCTTGCTAACGATGCTTAGAAGTGAGATGCCTTGGTAGATATTGCAGTCGCAGCGATCGCCCTTGTTTTTATATAGAGTCATAATGTTAGCATCTCGCATGTCTTGAGGTACTGAGCCTTCTTTCCAGCATTGAATTAAACGTTTATAAAGGGGGACCAACAGGACTGACTTGCCACTCTTTATGACCTCAGCTGGACACGGTCCTTTCTTGGGGCCTTCCCTGTAGGACATCTGTGTATTTCCTTAGATAGCTCCTCAATGGAAGGTTCCTCGTCGAGTTCAGGCATCAGTGGAAGACGGTCGATAGAGGCAGACTGGTTAAAACCAGTTTCTCTGGAATGCAGCTCAGAGGGGGGGTTCGACCCATCTTTCTACTGAGCTGTCTAGCTTTGTCAGTGATATCCTCTCCCGACTTGGATTTCAAAGGAGCTGTTTTGTTTCCACTAGGACCAGTGGCTTTCTTGATTCAATCATACATACCCTTGACATTGCCATTGTCTGCAGCGCCTTGGATGGTCCTACAAAGATCTGTCCAGTAGTTGTTTATGCAGGTCCTGAATTCATTTTGGACTCCATTTCTGGCAGACCTTGGGGCGTTGAATGATTTTGGAGATAGGATTGTCCTTGTATGCTACCAGAGCAGTACGCTTGGCTTCAATGAGAGGGTCGAGTCTTGCAGAGCTTGAGTCGTACCAGTCGTTCTGTTGAGTTCTTTTCCTCTTCCCGAGGGCGCTTAAATGTAGCAGAATGGGTAGCGTTTTTCACGTTTTTCCATTGCTCAGTTGAAGACAGGTTATAGTGACCTACGAAGCAAGACGAGAACGGTGTCTTAAATTCGGCTAAGCAATCAGAGTGCTTTGTGTTGCTGACATCGATCCTTGACTTTCCTTCATGTTTGGTACGATAAAATTTCTTTGGTTGAGACCCTACCCTACAATACACGAGGGAGTGATCAGGGTCACAATCGGCACTGTGGTAGGTTCTGGTGACAAGCAGGTTCTTTAGTTGCGTTCGTCTTGTTAAAATGAGGTCTAACTGGTGCCAATCCTTGGATCTAGGGTGTCTCCAAGTCATCCTGTGGAGTGGTTTGACACCAAAGAATGTATTGGTAATGCAAAGCTCGTGGGAGAAGCAAAATTCTAGCAGACGGTGACCGTTTCCGTTGCATTTCCTACAACGAAGTGAACAAGGCAGTTGGGCCAAGCTTCGTTGTCATTCCCAACACGTGCATTGAAGTCGCCCAGTATTACCAGGTCTTCCTGCTGTGGAAATCTTGTGATAAAAGTGTCTAGTCGAGTATAAAAGTCGTCTTTGGTGTCGTCAGGAGCCATGAGGGTTGGGTCGTATACACAAAATAGATTAACTGGTCCATCTGCGCTACCAAGTCAAGTGTTTTTCTGACTGCAAAACCTACGCCATGCTCACACCGCATTTCCTCTTCCTTCTTGCCTCACCAGAAGAAGGTATAATCTGACTCCTTCAGGCATCCAGACTCAGTCAGCTAGACGGGTCTCCTGTAGTGTAGCGATGTCAATTTGGAGGCGAAACAGCTCTCTGTTGATGATGGCAGTATTCGGACGTCGGAGGCGGTTAAATTTGGAGATCATTTGATAAGCCAGTCAGCATCTTGCGGACATTGCAGCACCTGAATCTGAGTACTGATTTGTTAATACTACTCTTCTGGTTGCTTGGTGCAGCAGTTACTGTCCACTCATGTCACTTATCGGAGATATCCTGAGACCCACGTGGGGCAGGTGGCCGGTGGCGGGACAGAACCTTATTGGCTGATGGCTGCTCAGCTTGAGGCGGGCGGTAGCTTCCCAATGAAATTGAATAACCTCTCCCACCGTCGGGAATGGCCCCTGGCGCCCAGCTATACGCCAATTTAGCATAGGCTTATAACCGATAACTGACATTTCCAGTGTTGGTCTTACGCCAAAGCGTAACTGGAGTGATCTCTCTAGGGCGTTAGCCTGGGCATAACGATGGAGACATTGAATTACCCAAAACGACAGAATTGCGCTCTCTGTCAAGCTGGTATGATCCAGAGGAATGGCCACGCCAGTGCATCTGGTACCAGGTTGACTGCAATAGATGCCAAAAAAGTGTTGAAAAGCAGCACTTTACTACCTTTGGGGCTACACTCCAGATTTCTATTGGGTTGTCTCCCCTAACCTTGCGAAAAACCAATGGTAAGCCACATGAAGGTAGTGGGACTCCAATCCCTGAGTACCTTACCGGATACTGACAGCCGGAGCCAGCTGAGCTCGGGTCTCGCGTAGGCAGGGTCGACACTCCCTGAAGTAGCTGCCTTCTAGCTACCCGCTACCCGTTAGAATAATCATAGAAGTGATGTTAATCGTAGAAAAACGCCACCCTTGAACTTAACAAAGTAACCCAAAATATGCAATACTTACCCAGCATTCTTAACTTTGGCTGACATATAAGCCCTGCTTTCTTCTTTCTCAGATATCAACGAATGCGTCGTGCATAAAAATAAACCACTCTGCGCGTGGAAAGATGGATGTGTGAACACGTATGGTGGATATAAATGCAAATGTCCGCCAGGTTATAAAGTTTCATCGCAGGACTTCCGTCTTTGTGTGCCAGGTAAAGTACGAAAATGACATATTGACGCATTTTCTTGTTCTACACTGAGAACTGGTCCATATTTATCTTACATAGAGAAATTTATTACTCGATTCAAAACAACAGAAAAAAATCAATTGGTCACCGTACTCGTTTTCGAGAAGATGACGATTTACGTCAATGGCAAGATCCAGCCGTTAAGAAAAAGCCGCCATTTTTAATGCGCGCGCTAATCATGCGTGAAATTTTTGCGCAGTAGGGATGCGCAATGCAATACTGGGGAATGACCTTAAGGCCTATAGATATATTGGGGGGAAGGGGAGGGGGATAATTTTCTTACCCATCATCCTCCCTTACCATTACAGTATGAAAATTTGTCTCTGCTAATAGATGTTGTTTCACACAAAATATGAATT
>JAHPZR010015185.1:0-12500 GCA_019787425.1 Platygyra sinensis | reverse complement strand
CTCAGGTTTCTTAAATACCACCAATTAAATTTCCTCGCTATGTAAAAGAGCAATTCTCAATTGATTGTCACCAATTAAATTTCATCGCTTTGCTATAGAGCGGTTCTCAACTGATTGTGGTAAAACCAAAACCAAAAACCAAAGTAATCACTCTAGCCAATCAGAAAGGACAATCTAGTGAACCAATCAAAACTCAAGTTACCGGTAACTACATGTAGCTGACGTAAAGCGCGGGAAAATGTGTACGAGCGTGTGACGATTGATTTTGGTCAGTCTGCTTTTGATTGCATGAAAAAGTGGCGCGAGTTTTTAAACCAATCGTGTTGCGTAGAGGATGTTAAACCAATCCACCGTAAGGAAAAAGATGGCGACTGGTACATTTACCTATAATGCTTTGCGCACAAAAGCTCTAAAAGAGCGTATAAAAACACAGAGAAAAATTGTTCAGTCATTCAAACCCGACAAGAGCAATGCTGTTAGTATAGGAACGACTGCCGTTAAACCATATCTTTCTTTTATTCCCAGTAAGCGTAGTCAGATTCGCAAGGTATTGTGGTAAAGTGTACAGCCACCATCTTTTTTCTTACGGTGATTACTTTTCGACGTTCAAATGAAAACCGCTCTTTTCCATGTCGCGCCTAACTGTTAAAATACTTAACAATCAAAACAGAATGGTACATTTTTAATACAAAAACCACCTAGTTGAGCTCATAGCCAAGATGTTTTCTGTCAATAACACACTCGTTAAAGTTTAAATACTGACCTATACTGAGTCATTCACAAGGGTTTACTAAAAATAAATACACATGAAAGGAAACCAGCCTATCAAAAACAATAAATTAAAACTGCCCATCTTAAAACATTTTCACCCTGATCAATATTTAAAAATACAAAGACTTATATTATTTTCCTCTGTATATAACTACATATTCTTTTCAACAAAATACCTGAATAATAAAGTGATCTATATATAGAAAAAAGATAGTAAAAATTTCATGAGGTACGCAATTCTGAACTAAACTATCTGCACTGCCTGGAGAGTGATACGAAAACGCACGATAGGCGTATGTTCTTACCATATGTTAATATAAGACATTTGGGTTCCATTGAAACATATTAACCCAGGCTGGAAACAAATTAATCTGAAAATGGTTTATGATAATTTCTCATCAAGTAATAAAATAAATTGTACAAAGTTGCTCATAACTGCTTTAAAAATGTTTCTGAGAAAATACTTTTCCTTAACGACTAACTGTGTAAATATCGTCTTGTATGGGTTTCCTTTGTTGCTGTAAACACTGCTATATATTACACATTTTCGAAGATATAGAGCAGACTCTACAAAGGTTCAACTGTTATGATATTAACATCTAATTCAAAGACAAGAAGAGGGCATTAGGAACTAAAAAACTGTTGAGAGATCAAACTCTCCCGCCTAAAAATATAAAATGCATGGAGACTTGTAAGGAGAACCTGTACACTGTTCGTGCGGCTGTAATCTAAAAGGTAAGAAGTCTTTCCCGTGAAGTGCCCTTGATTTTATCACAGCATGGCTGAAAGTCCTGAAGCTTTATACGAACAAACAAACCACTGTGAGGTACCTCGACACCTGTTGGGCTGCGTAATCGGATGTAGTGGATTCCTGGTAGATACAAAATCACAACCGACGGGATTAATACTGTTAGTTAGTTAGCTATTGCTGGAGTTCATGTTCATAGTATCGTAACACAAAGCGAAAGTCCAGATTAGGGACGACTACCAGCCGCTGTTCGGGAAAGGAGCCCGCGCTCTTCTCGGGGAGGAACGTAGCCCAGACACGAGAGAGATGCGGAAATCGAGCTTAAGCCCAGATCACCACTGAGAAAAAGCTTTACTCGCGGCACTTACCAGGTCTAAGACTGTCCAGGGAAATGACGTTTTGAAAGAGCAGTCTGCTTTTGTTTCTGTTTAGCAGATGGACTTTGAAGTAAACGAGACACTGGAAAACACAGAAGGCATGAAAAACGGTTAAGATGCTGTTGTTACTTGGTCTGGGGTTCAGGACACGTGTGAGACCATTCAAATGAAAGCTATTTAGCACTACTGCTTATTATGGTTTATAACTTGGTTCTTACTTTTAAATCTGTGGATCAAACGCTACTGTTTCCCTATCGTGTAGTATCGTTAGTCGTGTAGCAAAAGGTGGCTCTACTGAATGTGTGACCATTCAAATTAAAGTTTAATGTAGTTTTGTGTGTTTTCAGTTTTTAACAAATAGACACATCTGGGCCGGGTTGTTCGAAAGCCGATTAACGTAACCCAGGGTTAAACGTTAACTGAAGCACTACGTTTTCTTATTTAAAAATGTTTTACGCCTCAAACGTTTGGTGTAGGTTGAGATTACTACAGGTCAAAACTGAAGGCTAAACAATATAAACAGAACACCTCACGAAAAAGTTACAAAACTGAGATAAAAATTCTCGCTAACCCTGGGTTAGCTTAATCGGGCTTTGAACAACCAATGAGACAAGTTATTCAGCCGCAAGATATATCACTAGATCATGAGTAGTAAAGGCATCCACGGTTGAGTGTCGATCAACACCCTCGATTGACATCTTGATCGACACTCAGTTGACACTAGAATAACACTCAATTGACATCTCAGTTGACACTCAATCGACATCTCAGTTGACACCCAATCAACACTCGATTGACACTCAATCGACATCTCAGTTGACACTGAATCAACACTCAATTGACACTCAATCCACATCTCAGTTGACACTCAGTCAACACTCAATTGACATCTCAGTTGACACTCAATCAACACTCGATCAACAGTCGGTCTATAGCTGGGAGAGTGTCGACCGACTCATATGAACCAAGCGACAACCAATGGCGTATCTGCGACGATCAGTCAACTCTTGACTGATTGTTAACTAAGATGTCGATCGAGTGTTGACCGAGATGTCAATCAAGGGTATCACTCAACCGCGGATGTGTTTATTTTTTAACAACAACAACTACTTTATTAAACCAAATATAATAGTTAGTGGATGGCCTACCCCGCAAATAGCTAGAAAAAGCTAATCGAGGCGGGGTAAGCCAAATACAAGAACACACCTATTGAAAGACAAATTTACACAACAGCAATTAGTTTAACAAATTAAAGGTACACTTCAAAAACTCATTAATAATTCATGAGCCTAACAGCCTATCAAAACACCGATAAAGCGTGAAGTGCATGAGCTTTGTATCCCGATAAAACACTCCTCTTTAGTATTCTTTATATAAAGAATACTGATAAGGCATAGCTTGTTTTTCTTGTATGCTAATATTTTCCCCTCACGATTTAGACTTTTGTTCGGACTCCCAAGACACGCGCTTTTTGTGGAATGTTTTTGAAGCCGTTCAAAAGACTCGCAGCACGTGTTTTATCGGGTCTAATGCGCCGAGTGGTTTAAACCCGATAAAACACTCCTGCTCGTTTTTTAAACATTACATAATCTGATATAGCTATCCGTAAGAACCATATCCATTATGAAAGTCATATGCAAGGACATGCACAGTTTGTGTCTTATAGAATGGTTTATCATTCGACCGTGTTTCAATGGTCTTCTTATATTGCCCATGAAACAAAGTCTCGCACCATAGGCTTGCAATGCGTGCACAGAGCTCGATATGTTTCTATACTCACCAGTTCTGGCATGATGATTTTAAAAAGATGCTTGGCATTCTCAAATTGGGGATTTAACTTGTCTAAGGTAGGCTAATGACAGAGTAAAACAGACAAAAGTGTAAGCTACAAACCTAAGAGCACCTTTAAGATTAAAAATGTCTATTTTCATTGTCCAATAGAGGACTGCTTGTTTACTTTCCAAACTGGAGACAAAACTACAAGCAAAAAACGAAGGTCTGTAGTTTTAGTGTTAAATGTGCAAACCAACTCCTCACAAAGTATAAGAGGTAAGACATTGCTGTTTCTACTTTCAAGTGGTTGTATCAAAAGCAAAGAAATTCAATACAAGAAAAACAAAATTAGAGACCCAGTACAGCGTGCAAAATTTTCTCCACAAAATAAACATTTCAGAGGAATGAAAGACAATTTTACTATGACCCAGGTCGCTTGTTTTCAACCAAAAATTCGAGGTTACATTTTCAGTGGTGAATCATGGTACAGCATCATCCACAATTTCCGGAAAAGAGTACAACCTCAGGAGCTACACTCCAATTTTCGAAAATCTCTTGAAAGGAATGCTGTTTCATTTGATTTTCATTCCAGAAATTTTGGGTTAAATGGTTCGCATTTCGGGTTTTCCAAAAACATTCAATGGCGATCTCTGTACTATTAACTACTATTTTAAACGTTAAGAACAGAAAGCGTTCCCAAGTTCACTAAATTATAGGATTCTTGAAGACCGGGGGGTACTTCCCATAATAGCTTACACGGAGAGGCTCCACCCAAAAGGGGACCTTAGTTAAGCTTTAAGTGTATCAAAGGGTAAAGATGTCACAAGTTGAGATATATGAAAGGGAAGAGAAATCTGTCATTTAATGTACAATGTAAACGTAAACTGAATAAATAATAATTCTTTTTTGGCTAACATGTCCTTTGGTAATGCTTGAAATTTTTCCATAATATTGTTCTCATCTTAAATCCAAGGGTTTAGAAAAGGGGCATGCCAGGTATGAGAAAGTGCAACCTTTTCTGTCAAACTGATATTCAAAGGGTAAGGTGTTAGACCTAGTGGTGGGGCCTCCCTGTACTTATCTTTATAGAGTACCCCCCGGCTATCCTGAGTTTGATGAGTTTCAGTGAAGACATCAAAAAAGTAACACTCATACCTCAGTGCTGAGTACTGCACAGTCTTCTGCCACTCCAACTGTTTCCACATCAACACGAATTGCAAGCTGAGAGTCTTCATCGACATGTAAATACTGCCCTGATAACACCTACAAATACAGCTTAACTTCAATAGTGACATGTAGAGGAAAACAGAATAACCTCTAAACAATCTCTTATCTCTGACTTAGAAATTTAAACAAGCCCCCTGCTCTCTGATAATAATGCTCTTTTCCCAATCAAAAGGTTTGAAAACACAGAATTAATTTAAGCCTTTATCTAAGACACTAATACCTAGATCATAATTTCAATCTGTTGATAAAACAATCTATACCTTACCTCAATTGTAAAGTAACAAGATTTTCCATTCTTTGGGCTTTCCTTGATCATTGGGTGGTAATTTGACTTTTCTGTCAAGAGTAAATAGTTCATCATGGTCAAAATCAATCACATTTCAGGACCATAGATAACAACAAGCACACTGAGGCACTTGTGTCAGTCATTTCTTTAGTCTTTGTTGCTTTGGTTTGTTTTTTTAAAGGGGAAAGTAAAACACAGCTAGCAAATACATTAACCAAAAGAACAGTTAACATTGCCTCAGTCAGTCTTACCTCCCCTGGGATGCTAATCCAGTGCAAGGTTATCCCCTCTTCCTACCGTTGTAATTGCTAATACCGGCCCATTTATACACCAGGATTGGGAGAGCCACTCTGAGATAAGGGAGTCTTGCCCAAGAACATAACACAATTACCCTGGGCCACTTGATCGAGAGTCCACCAACTTAACACTGACCCCACTGCACCACCCAGCAACTAAGTATTACACTGCTTCTACCCCCTGGATCAGATACAGATCAGGCTGCACTAATGATGAATCAGTATTGTTGGTACTAGCAAAGTATTTGCCGTTGCCCATTCATAATTCCAGATTTCAGAGAAAAGGTGTCTTGTGCAAAAACTCAACACAGAGACACTGGCCAGGCTTGGACCCAGACTCATCGTACCTGAAGAAGGCGGGTTTGGCTGGCAGCCGAAATATAGCACACCTTAAAAAAACATGCTATGTTGTGCCGGTTTCTGCCTTTATATTTGTCATTGATTCTGAGCACATTGTCCTAACCATTACTCTACCTCCCACTACTAAAAAGAGCTGCAGGAACACATATCAAATGCTCTGATAGTCTGTAGCAAAAATTAATGACAATCAACATTTTTACTAGAGGCAAAAATGTTGATCACATTGCACAAAGATACTTAAAGGTTTTTTTACCATTGTCATTCATCCTTACCTCTATCTCTCAGAGAATTTGGTTTCAGAATATAACCACAACCTCCATTCTTTCTAAACTTTCCTTGATTCAGGTGCATGCCAGAATCTGTAAAAGGATATTGACTGGTTAATAAAGAATACATGAATGCATGACCACTGATGACTCTAATATCACGCTGTAACATGGCAATTGAACAGGGAAACTAATCAGATTGGACAAATCATTGACCAAGTAATTTCCTCTTTTGCTTGCAATGTCGTTCAGTGGAAAATTGCGCTTTAAAAACAGGATGAGACAACAGCTAATTGAATAGACTTGGTGAAAAACAGATTCTTCTTCAATATTCCATTTACCTGACAACATAATAGAGACAATAATAATAATAATGACAATGATAATGCTAACAATAACATAAAGATAACGACCACGATAATGACAACAACAATGATAATGATAAAGATAATGATCATGATAAAGATGATGACAATGACAATGATAAAGACAAAGATAAAGATAAAGAGAATGATAATGACAATTATAATAATAATGACAATGATAAAGATAATGATAATGATAATGACATTGACAATGATAATGATAATGATGATAATAGGAGAAATGGATCATGTGTATTTTGTGCACCCCTCGACCGATATATTGGTCAACATATTGACCGACTCTCGACAGATGTATCAGTCAACATATCGGCCGAGTGTCGACCGATATGTCGCTCGACCTATCGGTCAAGTGTCGGTCGATATGTCAACCGAGATGTGTCGGTTGACATATCGACCGACATATCGGTCGAGCATCGGTCGATATGTTGACCGACACTCGACCGATAGGTTGGTCGATATGTCGACCGAGAGTGGTTGTCCGATTGTCAGCCGATATGTCAATCGATAGGCTACCAACATTCCGCCAATACTTCACTGCTACTTGCCCTGGTTGCGTGACTTGGAACAAAGTGATACATATAGCTTCACGTCATTATCTTAGAACGTTTTGGGGTCGATGCTTGCTTCAAAACAATATTTTAAAAGCACTGTTTTCTCATTTATATATTTCCTTCAAATAGTATTAGAATATGGATATAGTTTGCTCCCCAACCTTAATTTCTGCAATATTCCTTACTTTATTTGAATGTCACAAAGACAAAAGAAACAATGTCTTATTTTTTATTTTTTAACTGAAGATTTTACCATGTATAAATAAATAAAGTAAGTATGTATGTATGTATGTATGTATGTACGTATGAATGTATGTATGCTTGAAAGTCTTCAGGCTAGAAAAGGAGTGGCAACATTGAACAAATATAGCAACTTTATCTTCCAGTTAGTTGTCAGTAAACGCCATAATTCTTAATAAAATACGCCACCGAAGGATTACTGTATTACTTGGCACAACGGTTGACACACAAAACAGTAAAATTCGACACTTAAAACAGTCCAACTTTAGCCCTATGATCAGGGTCTGGTTTGGTATGTTTCGGTCCGTAATATGGTAGGTCGGGGTCTCAAATTGTATGTTGGGGTCTGATATGGGGGGCCTGATATAGTAGGACACGTCCCTATTCTATCTAATAAACTTCTTGCATATTGGTGACTGTAGCTTGTGTCGCAGACTTAATTTAACCTGTACTAAGTTAGTAACTTCTGACAGTCTAAGCTTTTGACTTATATTGTAAGACAGTCCACTGATATACCACCGACAGTCGACTGATACTCCACCGACAATCAATGGTCGACGTATCGGCCGAGTGTCAGCCGCTATATCGACTGAGATATCTGCCAATAGTCGGTCGATATATCGGCCGATATCTGGGTTGGTACATCGGTCGATATGTCGACCAACATATCTCGGTCGTGATATCAACCGAGTGTCGACCGATATGTCGACCGACACATCGGTCGACACTCGGCCGATACATCGGTCGAGAGTCGGTTGATATGTCGACCGATATATCGGTCGAGGGGTGCACAAAATACACATGATCTGGAGAAATTAGGGGAAATTGCACCAATCTAGAAAAGAAATGTCACCTGGCTTTTGAAAGTTAATGGCCACCATCTGAATTCCAGCATTCCACATGACCTGTGGATTATAATTTGAGGAGTCCACTCTTGAACCCTTGGGATAGGTCCTCACAATGTGTTTGTTAGCCAAAGACAAAATGACTACAAAGCAAAACAATGACATCTGATGGTAGATTAACTTGAGTTTATGCTATTAATGGTAAATGAGATGTTAGCTTTAAATTCTCACTGTTTATGATCGTTAAGAAATAAAATACTGAACTGCAAATTTGATATGATAATATAATTAATGCATCAAGAAAATGACTCAGCTTAAGGGAAGATCTTTGCAGCTGGTGTTTAGTGGCAACTTAGCAAATACCTAAGAAGGTTTGAAAACCTGCTTCAGAGGTTTGAAGTCATGGTTTGGAAGCACACTAAATTCGTTTTTTTTCAGGCTTTCCTTCAAGCTGGTAAAAAAAACTGCTAAAACCTATTTTAATGAGACAATGCATGGATAACTATCAATAGCCTTAACATTATTCTAGAATAAAGTTATTTGTGTATATTTTATCAAGAGGGCAATTTTGCCAGATTTGGTTAACATGTTAACTTCCTTGTTGAGCCTCACTAATTCATATCATGTGATGATTCATTTGGGAAGCTACAGTTGTTCTGTTTCAATATACTCCCATGCAATCAGTTGCATGTAACAAATTGCAAAATAGTGACCTTCCAAATGAATCATCCCGTGATCTGAATTGGAGTGGATGTACACATGTTAGCTGAATCCGCCTATTGAAAGGCACTATTCAGTGTAATCTCATCTGTTCCTCATACCTCTTGGGTGAGCTGAAATAGAATCTTGTGCAGCACCATCATTAAAGGAGTACATCTCACAGCAGTCTTCGGAGACTTCAGTCTTTTTGTAAGGCACTGCACGGCAATACACTATTAGCTTGCCCATGGCATCCTCCAGAGGAACCTGTGAATCACAAAACCACCAATATAAAGCTGATGTCACCTTTAGGCTTGGTGCTTCTTAAAATGGTACAATTAAAGCACCTATCTAGAAATTGTGACAAAAAATACACATTGATATAATAATATCGTATTTTAAACAAAACTCTGTCTGAAGGCCTTACAAAACCTGACAAAAAGTGCTCGTTTGAAATCATAGTTCATAATAATTTGTTCAGGGTTATTTTGTTCTATCAGAAAAAGTAATATTATTCGAGGTCAAAAACTAGACTGATCAATCCATGTGGACTACTTTTCATGTTACTGGTCATGCTTAGTATCGACCAACAAATGTTAAGCACTCAAGCTACTATTACATAGCAACAGTGACACTATGTTAAGACTTACTACATTGTATGCTTCTTCACTCGTTGATGCCTGTGAGAAAAGGAGCAAGAGGGGTGTATAACATCAATTACCAAAATGAAAGCGAGATGAAGAAAGTTGTGAACAAACTTACTTAAAAAAAACCTCAAAGGGCAAGGATGAATGGATGGAAAGTATAAGTTCAAACTTAAGATACTGTGCCAGAAAATGTAAAAAATGAAAGAACGTTAGAAAAAAAGAAAAGGAGTAGGTGCCATACTTGATGATGCATCAGGCTTGCATTTTTAGCATATAAAAATGTATAACAGTTATTAAAGAAAGTTATTATATGGCTCTGTCTGACAAGGACTGGGAACTACCAAATTCATGAATCTGATTGGCTAAAATGGATATTGACCGCGGTCTAGATTTTCCCATCTAAGACGGCAGCTAGACCAGTTATGTTTTGAAGCAAAAAGTTGCGAACTAAAATGCAAAATCATCGACTGTTTTTATCTAAGAATATTTATTTCTGTAAGTACCAAAACAGTGATGAAAAAATAAAGCAAAGAGGACGACCACACTTTGGAAGAATTAAATTGGGCCGCTCATCACCGTTTGCAAGCAAACTGTCACTTAGTACAAACCAGTTACATTAAACGAATTAAATTGTTTTAATTTTCCATATAACAAACATCTTATTAACCGAGCTAAGTCGGTCTGTATGGGAGAATCTTGACCTCGGTCATGTGTACAGACCTCACTGCGTTCGCTCTGTACTTATGACCTTGGTCAAGATTCTCCCATACAGACGTCCTGCTCGGTTAATAAGAGCTTAGTAGAAAAGTATGGTAAAGTCTGCATATGAACCAAGTGGCCCATCCGGCTGGAGCTTATCCTTGTTTCTGTAGCATGAAGCATACTAGAAGTAGTTCTACTCCACCCTGGATGGGATGCTAGTCCATTGCAAGGTTACCCCTCCCCCAGAGTAAGTTCACTGGTATCCATTTGTACACATGGGTGGAGAGAGGCACTACACGAGTTTAGTGTCTTGCCCAGGAACACAACAAAATATCCCTGTTCAAGGTTTGAGTCTGGACTGCTTGATCCAGAGACAAACACACTAACCATGAGGCCACTGTGCCTCCTTTTAACTGCAGCATAATCTCAAGTTTATGTATCATTACCAACCCCACGAACAAAATTAAAGAGGTAATAAAAATAAATACTATTACTTCAGAGCTGAAAACTAAGTATTTTTACACAAAAAAAATACAATCATGCTTTAGTAATTTCCTTCAGCCTTAATCTACTGACATAAGACGCATAATCACCCACCTTGTCATCTAATGTTGTGGTTGTTACTGATCGTACTCTAGGGCCAAGAGAGTGAGATGATTCTGATCTTGCCAATACTGCTTCAGACTATGAAATGAAATCAAAAATGAAAAGCTGCAATGATCACTGCTGCATAGCTGCAATGATCACTCTGCTGCATTCATTGATTTTGTGCATAAACTAAACTTTTTTTTCACACTATACAGTGGTGGATCCAGACCTTGAGCTAACAGAGGGGCACAGTTGTCTTTTACTTGCCCTGTCGGCTTTTCTACCTTTTATGATTTTTTTCTTTTTTTAACCAAAACAAGAAGGGCCCGGGCCTGCCAGGCTGCTCCACCAGATCCTCCACTGCTGTGATTCTACCTAATGAATTCTACATTAATGTGACAGCTTGTTACTGCGGCCACTTCTTTTGGCTTGAAGAACAGGCATAGTCCATCATTTTTGTCTTAACACCATCACAATTTCATAGCCCAAAGTGGTCCCATTATGAGTTTCATTGCAAACAAACACATTTCTCCAAAAGACACACTTGACTTATCTAAACTGATTTGGTTGGTGTGAAATGTGACAGGGGTGAATTTAACAACTGGTTATTCTAAAACAAGGGCAAGCATATTCCCTCAATCATCAACAGAAAAATTTGGTGGCTCATGATCAGCAGATTAGAAAAGAAATTGACTTGCACGGTAATCAATTCCCACAAAAAAAAAAAAACAGCTTAGTCCTACACTAAAATATGTTATTTAAGGACGTTCGCGCAAAATTTTCCAGTTGATAGAATTTTTTTTAAATTTTTACTGCAGGCAGATAATGAGTTACTTGTGCCAGAAATGCAAAAAAAATTGGGGGTCACCGTCTTTGTTTCAGAGATAAAGCGTGTGGAAAACTACCCTGATTTCAAAAAAATTGTACCATATAATTGAGCACGGCTACAGGGATTTACAGTTAAAAATATCGAAGGTGAGTCAACGGAGGAAATGATCTCTGTCATATTTTGTAGAAGTGGGTCTGTTGCCTATTAAATAATTTCAAATGTTATTAACGTTTTCACAAAATTTAACCCTTTAAGAGGCATTTGAAACCGCCGCAAAGATGCACAAGGAGCTATTAAGAACGGAATTCCATGGTGCATTTTGCCAAAAATTCAAATTTTCTAGTCGATAGATTTTCTTCATTTTTTCCCTAAACGTAGAAAATCAGTAGACGAAATGATCTATCAAAGAAAAATTGGGGTCACCGAACGTCCAAGATCGTTAAATCCAGGCAAAGCTCTAGCAATGGCCATCTGCCCTATCATTTGTTTATTTTAGTACTTAGCGCGCGCGCTCATGCATGACGTGGCATGTGAATTTGCCGTGCGCAGTAAGGATGCGCAGAAACATTAGCGCGAACGTCCTTAAGTTCTGCTTGCAGCTAAACAACTATGCTACGCATCGTAACCTAAGCGAAGACCTAAAGTTTGAAGATTTTGCCCCAAAATTCATGTCAGATTGGCTTCTGGATCTGGGTTTGGTATATTGCAAATAGGTTTATAGCCACTATGATGAGTACAAAAATATAATAACTCAGTACTACACCGTGGTGAGATACTGATAAAATGACCAGACTAAGTTGTACTTGTTTCATGCACAGATTGCAGTTTGCCCTACTAAAGAGTCGTAATCAGTCCATCAATCAATCAATCAATCATTAATCAATCAATCCATCAGCTTAACAATCCCCT
>JAHPZR010015184.1:7500-15299 GCA_019787425.1 Platygyra sinensis | reverse complement strand
CTTTTTCACGATTTTGCTCGACAATCTGAAAACACCGACTCGGACTTGAAAGTGCACGTGCCGCACTATACAAATGAACTACTCGTACGCGTCAGACAAAAACTTTTGCAAACTAGCCAAACGAGCAGAAACAACAAGAAACTGTCAAAAACAGGTTTTGGTTATGATTAAGCATTGTTTGGCAAACTCACAAATTAACAGCTCGATACCGGAGTAAACAGTGTTCTTACAGAACCCTATAGAACAAACACAAAAGTTTACGCGTACAACTAGCCGGCGAGCGGATTTTATTCATTCACAGCGCGAAATTAAAGAAATTCTCGACCTTGAAAAACACACCTTTTCCATTAAATCAGAGCATAAAAGTACATAGAAGAGCCCTGCTTCTTCTTCTCTGCCTTATTCCCTGCCATTGCTGTGAAAAATCGGCAAGAGGATCTCCCAACTCTCACAATTTCATCACACAACGTGACAACATCCACGCGAGAGGCCAAGACACGTGCGTGGATCAGCGCGGATATATGACGTCAGGATGGCGCAATTTGTTCTAAAAATAGAAAAATTGTCCCATATCATGGGTCCACGCGCATCCCGAGACTTACGGTCTCCGTCCCTGATTATGGCTCCTGAAAGTACCTAATTTCAAAGGCGCGTAGGAATGCTCGGCAGGCTTCGTAGAAGCCTTACTAGAGAGAGTGCAAATGTAGTGTATTGTAGTCTAATTAGGCCAATTTTAGAATACTGTTTAAGTGTGTGGGGCTGTTGAGGGGAAGGTCGCAAACATGACCTTGAAGGTTAGCCCTCCAAAACCGAGCTGCTAGGATAGTGGCTAGAACTGTGTGCAGTAAACAGGCAATGGGCGTTCTGAAATGGCCCACGTTGGAGGAACGCCATCGTAAATATGTTTTTAAACTCGTTAAGAAAAGCCTGCAAGGTCACTGTCCCCAGTATTTTAAACAATATTTTAAACGTAATAATACAATCCATGCGCGCGCTATTCGACAAAGCAACCTTTTACATCCGCCTGCTGTGAGGACTGAGATCGCAATAAGATCTTTTTATTATTATGGTTGCACTCTTTTTAACGAACTGTCTTAATGGTATTTCGTGTTAACACATCTTTTTATTTTTTTGTTTTACTTGTACATAGTTTTCTATTTATATCATTATCTGTATTAGTGTAATGTTTATATGTATAGTGTAGTCTCTGTACGTTAGCGCTCAGGGCTCCCATTGATAACAGACAGCTTTTTCCATCTGAAGGGGCTGCCCTGAGCGGTATAAATTAATAAAGGTTCTTCTTCTCTTCATTATTTAAGCCTTCTTTTCAACCAGCCCCGTTGCCATGGCAACAGCACACACCCTAGCCAAAATGTTTGAATAAATACCTCTGTAATTAACCTTGACTCTCGCAAAAAATGGGCACCAAAGCATGAATAGTTTAAACGACTTCGGGAATTTCGGACGCCATTTCCCCTGCGCGACATCCGCGGAAATCCTCGCAGCAATGTACGCGCGTGTGCCGCAGGCGATGGCGCAATTTGATCTAAAAATAGAGAAATTGTACCATATCATGGGGCCAACCCCAATACCAGAAATGGCGCGCGCTTATGCTCTCCGTCCCTGATTATGGCTCCTGATAATAAGAAAAATGGTACCGTGCTGTTCTCGAAATATAATTACTAAAAGCTGTAATTAAGGGTGTTTTTAGCAGGTCATTATGTTGCTATGGTAACCTATTGGGTCATGAAAATAATAACAACGTGTTCCCCAGTGATTGGGTAGTTTTTTTGAAAAAGTAAATGCTGTAATTAAGGGTAATTAAGGGTAATTAAGGGTGTTTTTAGCAGGTCATTGTGTTGCTATGGTAACCTATTGGGTCATGAAAATAATAACAACGTGTTCACCAGTGATTGGGCAGTTTTTTGAAAGAGTAAATGCAGCATTAGTTGATAAAGAGTGGTTGTAATGACACATTAAAATCTAAGTCTTGGAATGTGCTGGAAACTGTTTAGAGCCACCTTAATATACTTAAGTCAACAATAATAAAAATGAAATTACAGTAATATTTGAAATTAATGTTAATTACCTATCTTATAAATGGCGGATCACCTATCTTATAAATCTCACTATTTCGACGGGTGAATTTCCATTACAGTGGAAGGAAGCTATAGTAACTCCGATCTATAAGACTGGGAAAAAGGATGATGACAACAACTATCGTCCAATCTCAGTTCTCCCTCCTGGTTTCCAAGGTGATGGAACGTGCGATTCAAGTTCAACTATTGTCCTTCCTTGATGATAACAAAGTCCTTTCGGTCTTTCATTCCGGTTTCCGCAAGAAACATTCCACTGAAACTGCGGTTTTTTACCTTGTTGACCATATCTTAGAACACATGGACAAACAACAGTTAACCGGAGCTGCCTTCATCGATTTGAAAAAAAAAAACCTTTGATCTTGTTGACCACCACTGCCTCCTTCATAAGCTTCAGCGCTATGGTGTTAGAGGAGGCAGTCTTACCTGGTACAAAACATATCTAGCTACTCGTTCGCAGAGTGTTCAGTATGGAAAGGAGTTATCATCCAGCCTTCCTATTGACTTGGGCGTTCCGCAAGGTTCCCTATTAAGACATTATTGTTTGTTATTTACTTAAATGATCTGGCTAAGTGCCTGATGCAATCCGAAATTAGCATGTACGCCGACGATACAGTCATCTACTACTCTGGGTGTCATGTTAACGCGCTCAGGAAAAATTTACAAGAAGATCTCAAACGTGTTGAGCAGTGGTTGACGAGTAACAGACTAATATTAAATCAGAGAAAAATTAAAGGAATATTCTTCGGAACAAGGCGATTATTGCAAACCTCCTCAGACTTTGTACTGCAGATCCAAGGAGAGGACATAGAGAGAGTGACCAAGTGTAATTATCTCGGGGTTATACTCGACGAAAAACTTCACCGGAAAGAGCATACTGACTCTAATTGTAACAAAGTCAACAAGCGGTTGGGACTTTTATCACAATAAGATCATGCCTTACTCTTAAACAAGTGAAGTCTGTCTATAATACACTTATAGAACCAATCCTGTGTTATACGGGCACTGTGTTTAGTGAACTGTCAGCCACCTCCAGCAAAACTCTACAGCGTTTACAAAATCGCGCCGCCCGCATCGTTTTAAGGCGTGATTCTTGTAAAGACACTTTTAATGGTTTAGGGTGGACTAAGTTAGAAACAAAACGGAAAGACGTTAATGTGTCTTAGTATATAAATGTCTTAACAATCTAGTACCTCAATATTTGAGTGACTATTTCACTAAATATTGCAATGTACATAGTTACAATACTCGCAGAAGAACTGATTTGCACGTGCCCAAAGTCAAACTTAGCCTTGCAAAAAGAAATTTTAGATTTTCGGGTTCAGCACTCTTTAATCCACTTCCTAGTAGCGTGCAAAAAGTAGAGTCACTTTCTTCTTTTAAAGTTTTGATTAATACCTATAATTTTTAACTCTTATAGACGCTAGATTATAAATTAATGCATGCTTGTTTATATTTGACATTTATACCATGTTTTTCTTAATTTTTTCTTCTTGAATTGATGATTTTTATCTTTTTTTTTTAGTCCAGGGCTCCTCTGAATATCAGCCTCGCTGCTGAATTGGCCACCCTGGCTAAGTAAAAAGTACTTACTTGCTTACTTAATTAAAAAAATTCTTAACAGTAGGGGTTTTAATAAAAGCCTGTTACCGGCGGTCTACCGCGGACAGTAGGACCTTTTACCGTCGTCTGTTTGCATTTCATAATGAAAATAAAAATGATATTAATAAAAAAAAAAGGAATACAACAAGAACGTTGGCCACTGAATTTTTATATGCTACAAAAAGAGCACGCTTTTTTATGCCCAGAACGCTGGAAATCGCACTTCCAATTTTTCTTCCAGTTCTTTCAATTTTTCTATGGGGACATGTCCCCAGACCACCTGTGGGAAAGGGGCCTTAAGAGACCTTTCACAGCATGAAAACAGAGATTACGAAAAAAAAAAATAGATTAAACCTGCTTAAAGCTTTTTGACCTACTTTACGCTACCACTCGTAAAGGTAATGTAAAGTTCACGTAACGGTTATTGACCAGCTTTAGGACGTGGATTAAATTTGTTTAGATATTTATAAAGGTTATATTTACGCCCACATGCTTAAAGGACCCTATAGTCAGCCTCCGCCATTTTCGATGACATCGAAATTATTGATGTAGCATGATGAAGCGAATTCTTATTCTTTTACTGTAAGCTGTGTTCCTGAAGGTATGTTTGGTTATCTTGAGTAGTTTCACAGTGATTTTTCTTTGTTTCGACAGGCTCCGAATAAAATATAATAGCCAAATTCTCGCATGTAAACAAAAACAAAGGTGTGGCTGACTAAGGCCCTTTAAATGTAATGTAAAGATAGTGTAAAGGTTATTGGTCAACTTTTCGACATGAATTTAATCTTCTTAAAGTTTTTGTAAAGTTGCATTCACGCTAGCGCAGTCAGGCCCGTAACCAGGAGGGGGGCGGGGGTGCACGGGGTATGTTCGCACCTCCCCACAGGCCCCAAAGGTCCGCATTGTGATACTCAATATCCAGGTTAAGGAGTGCAGTCGGTTAAAAAAAAAAAAAAAACTGAAGTTTAGAACTTAACAAAATCAAGAATGGAAAAAGCAGTAACGTATTCACTGGGAAACTAAAACCAGCTGCATTCTAGTAGCCCGAGCCATTCAGAACATTTCAATGAGCGCACGGATGTTCAAGCTTATCTAAATGAATAATGAAATTAACGTGCGCTCGCTTTGCACAGTAGTTTAGACGAGCGAACCAATGACAAGGGAGCGATCTAAACCGAAGTACAGCAGTAGGCTTTTGTACGTTATGCTTTTATCTGCCCAATAAAAAGTTCCACCTTAATGCTCCATTTTTTCCAAAAGTCACTAAAATGCTCGGTTAATGCTCATACCTTGGGATGTTTAAATTTTCCAAATTTCAACGTTTCAACACAATTAACAGTTCAGAGTGCTTAACAAAAACGTATACTTAGTATAACAAGTTGACCACAACCTATGTAAAAGTTTTAATAAACGATCATGAGTTAAGTTGATTCGCTGTTGTTCTGTTAATCCTTTGTCCTCTTTCAGTGATACTTTAAGTGAAGAGGTTAAGTCAAGTCTTCTTTTTCAATATTCTGTGGAAAAAAATATTAGTTGTCTGGTAAAATGCCACTAAAATGCTCAAATAATGCTCAAATAATGCTCAATGCTTTTGCCTCACTAAAATGCTTAAAAAAATGCTAGCATAATGTACAAAAGTCACTCAGCCAAAGCTCCTAAGGAGTGCAATGATGATCTCTTTCCAAATATATATATGCGCTCCTCAAGATATGCGCCAAAACCCTTGCAACGAGCTATGAATATGAAAGAAGTGCGAGTTCTTTAAGGCGACTGCATACATATAACAGGGCATGCATGGGCCAGGAAAGTTTGTCATCCCTCGCCAGAATGGCCATACATTATCAAGTTAAAGCTGTTTTGGATGAGGTGGTAAATCTGTTTGCCATCAAACTCCCACGGAGGCTGAAGCTCGGGACTATTCTGGGGGATTATTAGAGTTCCGCAGTATTTTGATGTATCATTTAATTAACAGTTGTATTCGACAAATGTAATATTCAGCTCCTGCCGTGTACTTTGCCGTTGTAATTTCTCATGTATTGCTACTTTTCTTAATAAACGGGTCAGGAATAAAAAATACATTTCGGTAGTTTGGTTACCCCCCCCCCCCCCCCTCCCCCAACATAAAATCTTGATTACGGGCCTGCGCAGGTAAATGCCATTTTGCGTTTGTGTAAATGTTGTCGACCAAGTTTTTACCAAGAATTAAATCTCTTAAAGGATTTGTAAAGGTTTTATTCACGACATTTACGTGACTGAACGTAAAAGAGTAAAGCTGTCGAATAACTTCACGCTTTTCTTTTCTTCTCATAACATAGGTATTGAATTAATTGAAACGCCATTGGACTTAATGCAGTCCCTCGTTTTCTCTTTAATGAATAATCTTTTTGCTTTAACTGTAACGTTCAGTTAAGCATTTGTTTGAGAAATGGAGTCTATGAGTTGAATGGGGATGGGGTGCATGTGAGGCATCTCTCTCTTTAAAGGTCAGCACACACGATGGGACTGGTCGCATCGTGTGAACCGGCCATTTTTGCCACAAAATCTAGTCCGTGACCACATACACATGGGTGTATGAATGGTGAAGATCTGCTAGGCTGCATTAGGTCAACAAAAATTCAGATAGACCTTTGTCACTCGTACATTTTGTTTTCATTATGTAGGTCATGTGTCAACACTAAAGAGATTGTAGTTGAAAACTGTTCACAATCATGCTGGCATGCACTCGTTTCAATAAACCGAGACAAAATCTCAAATCACTCGAGTATTGTCACAATATCTACATTGAGAAAACAATTGAAATGTACAAGTGAAAGAGGTCTCACAGTGATTGATTTTTGTCTTTGTTTTTGTTTTTGTTTTTTTGTTTTGTTTTGTTTTGTTTTTTTTTTTGGGGGGGGGGGGGTTGGGTTAGTAATGTAAAGTAAAGTAAACTGTAAAGAAAAGTAAAGTAGAGTGGCCCATTCAGCGCTAAGGCTGGTCTCCATAGGGACCGGGTATCTTAAAAAATTAATTACATCAAGAATTTTCATGAACTATTACATTTAAAAGGCCTAAAAAAAATACAATAAGAGAATGTGTAATTCCAGAAAATATCCAAACCTCTCCATGGAAGGGATTTTTTTTCTAACACCCCACCCCTCTGGAAATTCCAATTAAGCTTCATACATTTCTTTAACTTTTTCGGCCTTACAGAACCCTCCATCCCCAGGAAATTTCAATCCCTTCTGTTGGAGTATGGATAGTATTTGGAACTGGATAGTTTTCTGGAACTGCACAATTTAAGAACTACTAAAAATACAATGCAAAATCACATTTAAACCTTAAATCAAGAAGTTCATCAGCTATTTACGAGCATTGTCGCCTGGAGGGCCACTCGGTGGACCCAAATAAGACAAAAGTACTATCAACCGAAGTTAACACCTTCAAACGCAGGATAAAGAAGCTATTCAAATTAAACTTACGAAACCGGCGTTAAACAGAGACAATGGTTACGAATTAGCAGCTATCTATGACACAATTCTAACTCCCAAGAGGCGTTAAAACCCCTTTCTAAAATTCATCTTTTTAACATTCATATCATTGACTGATGAAGTCCGGTTGAAAAAAAACGGACGAAATATTTCACAAGTTTTAACTTTTAGCTCCGAGTTTGTAAAACTTTTTAACTTTTATTATGTTTCCGGAGCAGGAAACAAATGTTTTTGAGTGTTAAAATATACTGTTAAATATCACGGTCACGATAAAAAGAAATGTCTTGCTCGGCTGTTTTCACTCGGTTGTTTTTACTCAACAATGTTTAAAGGGAGAGAATTGTTAAAAATTTTTGCGTTTGTTAAAAGAAGGTCCTTTTCCCAAAATTCTGTTTAACGTTTAATAGGGATAGCCTCATACTTTGCCTTGCGGAATAATTGTGAATTTTTGAAAATCTAGTGAAATATAACGAAAAATAACGAGGAACTAATGAGTGATTGATTAAGACAGAAAAACAAGTTTAGCCTAGTAGGTGGAAGGGGACAACAGGTACTCCTAACTCTAGTGTTTTTTGTAATGAACTTCACAAACCATTTTATTGGCTGTGTGTGAGATCATATTAGAGGCCTG
>JAHPZR010015183.1:0-30257 GCA_019787425.1 Platygyra sinensis | reverse complement strand
AAAATCATGCGCAGTAGGCATGCAATACTGAGGAATAACTTTAATGTTATTACGTCATTTAAATTGACCAATCAGGTATCTTTCCTAAAATGGTCTCGCAGTTTGACCAGCGCTACAATAAGAAAAAAATTATCGTTGAAAGAGGCCAGGCCCCATGTATGGGGGATGTGTTCTCTCAGATTATCGTACTCCCTTGACACTGACTGATTGGTAAGTTGAAGACAAAAAGTAGGCGTTGGCTGACAGACATGCGCAATAACGATAATTGACAGCTGAATAAACTGCGCGCATTCGTTGCCTAACAGCTTGAAAAAGAAATCGATACCCTCTGTACGACTTGATCCTAAATTAATATCCTCTTTTAGACCTGCCTTGTACTTAGTTCCCTAGTTGAGACCGATGTTAAAGGCATCGTCAAGGGCTTTTGTTGATCTGTCTTATCAGTATAGAAACGATGAAAAAGTACTGAGCTCCTTCTAAAAAACATACCCAGCTCAAGACTACAGTTAAATTATGACCGGCAAAATGGTTAAAATTGACACCCTGTTTATGACCAAAAAGGCTGAAAAACCCTACCCTTTGGGGCCGCACGTACCTAAGTAGCCCATACCGGGAAGTGTCCCCGGTTCATTTACATATTTGTATTACACGAAAAACCTCACTTTGGCGGCGCTTTCAAATTTTCGCGATTTTCTAAAATTTAAAAATTCGCTGGAACCTATAAATATGATTTTTAGAAAAAGGTCTCTTAAGGGTATCTTTGAGCAAAATATGCCAGAGCAATTTGCTAAATGGGTCGTTGATCCGGCGTTTCTCGAATCCACCTGTGATAATAGGTTTTTGGCCGGGGAAAGCACTTCTGTAAAAACCTGGGCAAACTCTCTGCCTGCGGGGATCAGTACCGGAATCTATTACAGGGAATTATCTTCAGAAATATAAACAGCATTTAGAACTTCCAATGATATCGTTTTAACCCAAGTACATAGCCAGAATGCAGCCGGAACATAACCGGAGCATAACCAGAATATAACCATAATGTATAAAGCAAGAAATGAAACCAAAGAATGTTTTACAAGGCACGACTATTTCAGCTGAAAGCTCAATTCTGAAGGATTACGTAAAGCTATTAAAAGGTCTTAACTAAGGCTCAATTGGCTATAACGGAATTCGTCGTTTACAAAATTAATAGCCTTCAAAACAATACAGGTAGATAACAATTTATCACGAGACTATCACAGGTAGTAACTACAGTTCAACACTTATTACAGTGATGATCTTACAACGAAATAGCAGGTGTTTGCTACGGTTAACCTGTAACTTAGAAAGGCAAAAAGTGTTTATCAGATAAACATTTATTCTATTTCACACGTTTACACGAACTAAACTTAAACTAAAACGATGCCTCGACTACGAATCTACGACAGTCCAAATGTCCATCAACCTCGTTCCCCAGGGCCTTTTTCCTTGCTTGGGGGCGGGGCGAGAAAAGGCCCGCCTTTTCCCGCCCCGGAAAAGGGTACCCCTCAACATAACATATAATCCAGCTCTTCGCTACATATCATCCATCATTAACGAACACTTCAACATTTTGTCTCCATCTCCCCGTTGCACTAACGTTTTCAAACTCCTAAACCCTTTGTTGCCTTCCGACGGTCCAACAACCTTAGTAATATATTAGTTAGTGCTAAACTTCATTAACCGTCTACCGCTGCTAACGCACATCGCGGCTCTTTCCGTTGTGGGAACAACTGCTTAACATGCAATTACATAAACGACGGACTTACTTATTATACATTTAGTTCTACTGGCAAACTAGATTTATTAATCATCACATTGACTGCAACTCCAAAAACGTTATCTACATGATACAATGTAACCACTGTCACAAACAATACATAGGAGAAACCAAACGTAGACTTAAAGACCGCTTCAACGAACATCGCAGACGCGTTGACTAACTAACAGCTCTAAGCCCACCACAGTATCCGAACATATTTTGTCTAACAATCACAGCGCTAAGTACTGACATGCAACCTATTCCTCTTAAACTCGGTAAATCTAATCGTGACAGTGTACGTAAAGCAAGAGAAGCATATCTCATTGAAAGAGGTCAAACCCTTGAACCACATGGTCTCAATAAGAAAGATGAAACTTAGTAGGTCTCTTTTGCATCAGCTTTCTATGTTTAGTTCATTTGTACTATTTATAGCTGTCATTACTGTTTTTCAGGTTGTAACGTTTTCCCATATTTTCAAATTTTTAAATCTTTACGTCACTTCTTTCATTGTTACTTGTTACTTAGCCCTGTCTATCAGTCTTTTGTTATTATTTTTCTTTTTGCTAGTCGTATCGTATTTTTCCCATATTTTAAATTTGTAACATTTAAAACTAGAGCCATTCTCTGTAACACCCTGAAGAAGCAAGGCTGTGCCTTCCGAAATATTGGAAAATATATCCCTATACTGTTTAATCAGCCTTACTAATTTTCGTCTATAATTTAACTTATCGCTGATTAGATCCTCTACATCAAGAGGATCCGGTACTTCTATTTTGTCACGGTGGTCCTTGCAAAAATTACTATGTCTTGAGTGTCCATGCCTTGACCACGAATCTGTACTATACTCCAATTGTCCAACGATATTCGAAATTGTCCAAGAAGTCCCGCTTCCTACCGCACGCACCGAAGATCGGAATTAAAACTTTTTTGAGCGAACGAAAAAATATAAGGCTAAGTTATGAACTAATGTATGCGAAAAACGAACGATTGCAAGTCTAATACAAGAGGATAACGTTATGCAGAAAGAGCTCCGTCAGTTGAAAGTTCTGTTCAAAAACACTAATGTACGCAATTGTCTCCTGAAAAAGAACTAAAACAAATAAATCTATGTTAGATTTCTATATTTTTGTCAGCGAAACGGAATATGTTAAATATACTAAATGATCTGGTTTTCTCTCCTCACACAACAGTCAGCGCACAAGCCCAAGCACAAGGATCAATTCTTTTTCTTTTTTCTTGTTCTTGCGCTTATACTTGAGTTAGCGCTGCAACGAAATACCTTACTTACCACATGTGGTTATGTTTGGCCAATGAAAATACTGTCCCTCTCGCCTAAATAGTTTGTAAGGTTTGAATGATTTTGCTTGTGCTTGTGTTTGGGTCGAATTTCTTTTTCACTTGGGTCATCCCTATTGCTTGAGTTTTTGCTTGCGCTAGTGATTGCGCTTGTGATTGCTCTTGTGCTTGCGTCGCTAGTCAAAACCAGGTTTTAGTGAACAGGCGACTATTGTAGGGAGGTTGAAATAAGAGTGAATGTATGGACTGTCCCCAAGACAAAAGAAATGGCCATTGTAGAGAGGTGGCCGTTAGAGAAGGTTCGATTATAATTTCCCTTTATCATGATAGATATGATATCTAAAGCACAGGGAGCACATAATTTTGTTGAGTAGTAAGAGAGTAAATAAAGAAATGAAAAGAATGCACAGTTTACCTTTGTCTCCTGCTGTCGTTTTCTTACCCGACCTTACAGGGAAAACCGCTACCTACATGTCCAGCATTCGTCTTGCATAACAGTTACTGTAACACTGCAGCGCTAAACTCTTGAATGCCTCGGTCTTTTTGCACTATATATGTAAGACTAAGAGTAAAGCAATTGTTTGTTTTCGGCCAAAAGAGACAAACACGTTCACCCTCCACTGATCTTAAACAATAATATTATCGAAGACGTGACAGTTCATGAACATCTTGGCTTGACTTTGTCTTCAAACTTATCTTGGCGAGCGCATATATTGAAAATTCATCAAATAGCTTCCAAAAAATTGAACCTCCTTAAGCCATTGAAATATAATTTGGGGCGTTATACACTCGAAATCTTATTCAAATAATCCTTGGTACACTCATCCTTAGTAAGTAAGTAAGGAAGTAAGTAAGTAAGTAAGTAAGTAAGTAAGTAAGTAAGTAAGTAAGTAAGTAAGTAAGTAAGTAAGTAAGTAAGAATTTTATTTAGGTGTCAAAAAACCTTGTAGCCTTGGTGATTAACCCATACTAATTAGGGGACACAACAAAAAAAGAATGCTAACAGTAATAAAAGTAACAAGTATGTAGTGTTAAAAATGATCGCTTATTAAAATCTCTAACTAATTTATATATATATAAAGATCATGTGGAGCAGAGAATGCAGCCCTTGCAGCCGGTGTCTATTAAGTTAGTTAAATCAATGTTGCGAATACGATTTATGAATGCTTTCAATGTCTTAGCTGATCTGTCAGCCGTAGCCAGTTTTCCCCATAGTTTGGGCCCTAAGTAACGCAAAGAGTGCCTCCCATAGGTAACGGTATTATAGCTAGGGGTTGAGAAGTCAGACTGTCTCAGGTTGTATGCGGAAGTTTGATCAATAAAAATGCTACAAATACTATTTGGACATAGCCTATGTCTAGCTAGATTACGCTGATGTGGTTTGGGATGGATGTTCTGAAGTAGTTTGTTAGAAAGTTTACAAATAGGATGCGCAAGGGTTGTAACCGGTGCATTGAAAGGGACAAGCAGGGTATCTCTCTTAAATAAACGATCTTGGGTCGATCTTAGTGTTAGATTAAAACTTCATAAACTTAGTTTGATGTATAAAATGGTTTTTAAGCTAGCTCCGCCTTATTTGTACAATCTATGTCCAGATTTCGTTTCTGACAGATCTTGTTATATTCTCCGTTCTGCTACATCTTTGATTACCTTACGTTCGTACTGATTGGCATAAAAAAAATCGTTTCTCTTTTTGTTAAGGACACTAGACAAAGGCCAATTTTGATTGGTTAGAAACTGTCTCTATATCTTAGTTACCAACGTAGTTACAATATTTACTTCCCTTTTATTGGTTCTGTAATCGGACCTTTAAGCGTTACCACGCGCATATAAAAGCTGAGTTAGCGTCAATTTGAAGAAGTTTTTACATTCCATCTGGAGTGGCCTTGTCAACCTTCAACTCTTGATGTTTTTCTGATTTCTTTACCCTTGGCTCAAGCGGGACCGATATGAGTGTGAGCACATTTGTTATTTTGACTTAGGTTACGATTTTATAGCTATGGGCGAACTGAAGGAATACAAACGAACATTTGTACAGCGTTAATTGTTTTATAATCGTCCGAAATTAGAAAATGTTCTTAACATCACGATAGTGAACGCCCACCTTCTAGGTTCGAGATCTTTGAGCTGTTAATTGAGTCCCTTTTGTTGTGTAATTCTGTGATCGAATCTTATATAGTACCTTGGCGTAGTGTTTACGCTGGCTATTTTTTGATGTATTGCTATTCAATGTCGTTATGATATCGATTCCAATCGTTAATTTGTCTCGTGTAAGTTTTGACTCTTCGTTACGTAATCTTTTCCGCTGGATTGATAGAAATTCGTTTCATATTGTTATTTCAGTTTACGATCGTTTATTTGATGCAATAAATCGCCGATAACCGTCATCTTTGGTTCTCCGTGGTTTACTCTTGAAGACGACCTGTAAAGTAGTCCCACCCACTAGTTTGTCGCGACACGCCTAGAATTCGTTTGGTCTCGTCTTGCTTTGATTTGCCAGTCGCTGCAAGCGCCACACTTTTCATCATGATCAATTAAATGGTGGAACAGTCTTTTGTTAGAGATACATACATCGTCTTCTCTAGGCGTTTTTAAGCCCAGTCTGTTAAAGTACTTGCATTTTCCAACCCGTAACTACCTTTTTATATTGGGAATCGTTCAGCGTCAATCGCGCACTTTAATCTTTAATCTTGTTAGCACTAGCTTGCGACTTAATTTTAGTGCCCTGAAATACCATTTTTTCAGCCGGAAATTTGTTGTCCATCACCAGCCTGTCTTCTTTGCGATGCACCTGTTGAAAATCCTTAACACTATTTTCTGTACTGCCCAAGTTTTGCTGCTCTGCGTGAAAAGCTTAGTGTTTGCCTCCGCTGCACAATTATTCGGAAAAAGATGGCATTGTGCTTCCGATAAGAAAGAAAAATTGACTGGTTCTTAAATGGTATTTCTCGCGATGATTTTGACACTAATGTTACGTTTTTTCAGTATGTCCAATCATTTATTTCCTTGTCCAACCGTCTCTGTTAACTTCTATTCCTCTGTGCATGATTTGTTCGATCGTCACGTGTGATATGCATTGTAAACAGCATAAGCTCTCTACATGAGCTCTTTTAGCGCTTAGAGCAAATGTTGTAATAAATACTGTTTTTTAAAAATACTAATAATAAATTATTGCACAGAGCAAAAAGGCCGAGCTACAAGTTTAGCTCTACAGTGTTGTGCAGGACGTATGCAGGAGTTAAATTTCAAATCTTTTGCGTCGTATGGATATTTACTGGAACCAGGTGGCGTGAGAAACGACAACAGGAGACAAAGTTTAACTATTCATTCTTTTCATTCCTTTATTTACTCTCTTCCTACTCAACAAAATTGTGTGCTCCCTGTGTCTAAAGGTTCGGGAGATTACAAGAATTTGACAAAACCTGCGTGAAATTATTTTCTTATTTCCCCCGTCACTATTTATTACCAATAGCCCTTTGTTAATAGGACACTCCCGCCCCGGAAGAGCGCAAGTTAGCTGGCCAACGATCATTGGTGCATTTCATGACCATTACATGACGTAGAGATCGCTTGACAGCTCGCGCGAAGCTGCTGCTAATTCATTTCGTGCTTTTTCACCAGCTCAGACTGTTTATTTGTGCAGTGCGGTGTCTTTGTACCAGGCAAAATGACAGACAAAGAAAAGGATTTGAGGTAAGTTGTGAAATTTTATTTATAAAATCACGTGGTAGATGTAGTGGCCACTTTCTAATAAATAGTCTCGAATGTCGAGGTTTGATCACATTTTCAGCCTGGGGTGCAGCGCTTGTTTCTCGATGGCTTCTCTTTGGAAGGCCATCTATTAAAGCTTACATTAATATTATTAAAATTCATGAATCCCAAAGATAAATACAATAACTGCAGTCGCTGGGAAAACCCTGTTAAATTAAGAATCATCTCGCCCTTCTAGGCTGATGCTAGCGATCAGTTAAGAGTTGCGCAGGAGTTTTACAATGATCATGGGCATGAATGTGATTGCGAGCTGTCTTTTTGCATTCAATTCTTTCATTTTCTTTTTACGAACTTGAAAAAGTATATCTACTGCTATTTTCTAAATTAAATGTGCACGAGCTTCCAGTTTGGAAGTGAAAGGTTTTGGGTGTGGTTAAATGTCCAACCCCTTTCTAAGCTTGTGTTTTACTTTCTTCTCAAGAGGTTTCAATAATTTTGTTCTTTGATATAAGTTTAAATCTTAGTTTCAGAGAAGGTTCTCGTATATTTTAACTTCACTTACAATGTTTTGCAAGGGATACGTGATGTTTTCCTCATTCTTTATGACCTTTTTGCCCCAACATGTCATACAACTTGTCACAATTAAGTGACATGATGAAACATAAATGGACAAAAATAACCATATTTACATAAAGCTGTTGTCCAATATCATTAAGCTTATATGACAAGACTGTATTAACCACGCATGGCTAAGGTAAATATTTTCTCATGTCTGACTGCACCTACCAATGGCTGGCTGATGTCTGCTACCTTACATATACATATTGCAAATTAATCACAGCATGTCGAAGCTCATCACAGATCATTCACAGTCAGTGGTTCAATACTGTAAAAATTAGTAGTTGGTCTTTGTTATGACATTCTCAAAGGTTTTTTTCCAGCAGCTTAGTAACTGATGTTTGTCAAGGTGTTGACGTACAGTTGTAGGTGTTGGTGTGTGTATCCAATGGTCTGACGCAACTTGAATTACACAAGTTAATAATAGCAATCGTATCTATAACAAAATCTTGATCATGATTGGTTCTCCACGTGCCCCTTTGTCACATAATTGGCCCGTGATCATGTGGGTGTCCAATTACAGGTATCCAATTTGAACTTTTTTTGTAATGGATACCTGTAATTGGATACCCATGTGATTCGCAGGTCAATTATGTGCTATTTTTAAAACTTATGAAAAGCACTAAAGATGTTTTTGCTTAAAAGTGGTTCTCAAAAGATATTTTTAATAGAGTTTTGCAACAAGACTGTAAAACGCAGTTAATGGAGCGTGACGTGTTATCTGAAAGTTCTACTGTTACGTTAGTTTGGTTACATTGCGTAACGCATACGAGACATGAATGTGCATTCATACTCTCTGGCTTTCGGGTCATGAACGTGCATTCATACTTTGGTAAATACAATGGCATTCCTGTGGTCGTGTTGGGGTGTTACGAAAATGAAGACCCTCGAAAACAAAGACTCAAGACCGAAGACCCGGTCTTCGTTTTCGTACTACAAAAACAAAGACCCCCGATCTTAGTTGCAAGGTAATTTGGTGTTTTAATTCTTGAGGATTTCCTCGGGTAAACTCACCACGCATATTACTCTGGAACAGCAGGCAGAATTTGAATGCTAGCCCCCTTCAATCTATAGTTAGGATTGCGTGACAGAATAATAAAGAAGGCGTTCTGTATAAGAAATGACTCTTGGGTTCTGTCAATAAATAATTCATTTCCACTATATTTTGAAGCTGGAAAATTCTCTTTGAAAAGTGAGCAGTTCTTTTTGCTAATGCAGGGTCTTCGTTTTCGTATTACGAAAACGAAGACCCTTTATTAAAAGCATAAAAGCCATTGAAAGTATGATTGTAAACATACAGTTTGCACATGGGGTTTCTTGGTTTCTTGGTCACCACTGCTTTTGGCTCTTGGATTTGTTTTTCTAAGCAATGAGTCCAAGTTTGGAACAGACATCCCCATTGAAAGAGCGATTGGAATATTTTATTTTAGGACCTCAATAAGGTTATGCAGGCTTAATTCAGGCGCGTACACTCTTTGTTGGCCTTCCGAGCATTGCGTGATGAAATTGTACAGTGAAAGAACACGATATTATTCCAAACAAAAATGACCTTCCTACATTAGGAAAAAGATCCACTAACTGTGTAGCGCCTGCAAAACAAGATAAAACAGTGATTTGCAAGATTATGTCTATGGGTTTTTTGCTTTTAATAAAGGGTCTTCGTTTTCGTACTACGAAAACAAAGACCCTGTGTAAGCAAAAAGAACTGCTCGCTTTTCAACAAGAATTTTCCAGCAGAGAAGGCTTATCGACTGTTAGAATCTATTTTAGCTACAAAATACAGTAGACATGAATTATTTATTGACAGAACCCAAGAGTCATTTCCTATACAGAACGCGTTCTTTATTATTCTGTCACGCAATCCTAACTATAAATCGAAGGCGGCTAGCGTTGGAATTCTGCCTACTATTCCAGAGTAATATGGGTGGTAAGTCCTCAAGAATTAAAACACCAAATTAGCTCGTAACTAAGATCAGGGGTCTTCGTTTTCGTAGTATGAAAACGAAGACCGGGTCTTGGGTCTTAGGTCTTTGTTTTCGAGGGTCTTCGTTTTCGTAACACCTGTTCATGTTGCACTACTGGCAGCTACATATATATCATTTGTTTTGTATGGCTAAAAGTAACAACTAGCTCTATTCATGTCTCGCTAAGCATTGAACAAGCTTTTGTATTCGATGGTACATTAATCGCCATTGGTTTAGTCCTAGACATCTGTCTACGTATAAAGTCCTGGCATGGTCCAAAGTGTCATTCTCTAAGCTCTGTTAGCTAATGTAAGGAGTACCTTTATGTTAGAAACATTTTTATTCACACCCTACCCTGCCTTTGGAGGTTGTTGTTGTTTTAGCATTTAATAAAATTCGGGTTCACCTCTCGGTATTCGCCTTCGGTTAAGTCTTGCAGCGACTTCCCCAAGCTTTGTTTTTTCATGCTATGCTATGTTACGCTCTTTATATGCTTTTTTTCTTGTCCAATCCAGCACATGCTGGCGGAGTTGTCTCGTAGTGCTGGGGAGGTAAGGAGGCTTGAGCTTGTTTTTACTGCCTACACTTGTTCCATCATGTAGCACAATGCTGGCCGGAGGTTCAGCTCGTAGTGCCGTGGAGAGTTAGGCTTCAGATCGCATTGATTTACTTTTGTACCGGCCTACAATTTGTCAGATCCAGCAGCACTGGGGAGATAAGTTTAGGCTTTTAGTAATGCTATGAAGTCGTCTGTCATGTTGATTGCGGAGAGGTGTTCCCCCATTATGCCATACATTGTCTTTTGTTGTTGTGTTATTGTTAGGTAGTCGCTATTATTACTAATACCCGAAGGAACTGTGACATTAATTCCGAAAATTGTTTATAGATACGATTACTATTTACTAATAGGACTCAGTGGAGTCCAGTTCAAAATTGCAAGGTGGGAGTCTGATTTGGTAATTTAACAGACTGAGTTAGACGATGCAATGTCCTGTTATGAACTGATCATACATATAACCATTACAATTTCCTACAAAAGTAAGAGTTTCATTTGAAAAAGATCTTTTAATAAATAAATGGTCATTTTTAAATATCACAATTAAAAATATGGAGAATAGCTTACAAAATGGCTGTTAAGTGTCTTTCAAAACAGTCACTGGAGACTAAATCTCCACAAGTTTACAAAGTCAGTCTCTTCAATCCACCGTAAGAAAAAAGATGGCGGCTGTACATTTTACCACAATACCTTGCGAACCAAACAAAGCCCACAGGGCATATAGAAAGATATGGTTTAACGGCAGTCGTTCGTATACTAAGAGCATTGTCCTTGTCTAGTTTGAATGACTTACAACTTTTCTTTGTGTTTTTATGTACGCTGCTTTAGAGTTTCCATGCGCAAAGCATTATAGGTAAATGTACCAGTCGCCATCTTTTTCTTTACGGTGAATTGGTTACTATAGTGATTGTAATCAATGTTTTGAGGACTTTAAATGATTGCCACATGTAACTGCAATTTTACAGCCAACTGTCCGATTACAACTTTGTAGATTACCGTAAATACCCATGGATAAGCTATACTTGCTGATAAGCCACCCCCTGAGCTTAGTAACCAAGCTCTAGTGGGGTGCATATAGTGTCATATGAGCTTTTCAACCAATCAGAATGTCCATTGTTGTTATTTGTCACCTCTGGAAGTTATACTTAACAGTCACATTTCATCTGTTGTGTGTCTTGTTAGAGCTTGATCCTGATGGTTTATTACTTTGTAAGATGCTCAGAGCCTGTGGTCTGTCTACTGTTTTAGTTCCCAGTTCCAGGGTTCTCTCTTCACTTCCTTGCAAACCTGGGGGCCATTAGCGCTGTACAGGAAATCCCCACCTTATGGTCACCTGGTTAATACGGTTACCATGTTATTTCAGCCACTTTTTTGTCCTTTCGAAAAACCCATACATTTTTTAGAAGAAAACCTGTTGATCAAGGCTTGCTGGCAAGGTTTGCTGGCATGTGAAAACCAATTGTGCCCCCCTCTCACTGCAGACTTGAGCAAGGTATTTAGGAGTAGATAGGTCAAGAAAAGTCTATTGGATAGATCTCTAACATTTTGGCACTTCTGTTACTCTAACTGAACTTCTGATGCTATGTTACTGAGTGGTGTGTTGAATTTTTAACCTGCCACCTTAAGGAGGCTCGAAAGGGTTTTTCGTTGCTATATTGCTTGTGAAACGATAGAAGATTACAAAGAAGGATGTTTAATGGTGTGGGCAAACTATATGTCTCCTTGCAACTCTATTGTTGGGCTATACTTTAAGGGTACTTGTGACGTCATATCAGTTACCATGGCAACGCACGAGGTCCACAAAAGCGTCCTCTAAATTTCAGTTTTTGTAAATTATCTGAGAAACTAATTCGGTGACCTACCATTTTTATTTCTTTGTTGGAAAGTTCCCTAAATTCTTTAACTTTTCAGACAGTATGAAAAAATTCTATCTAGTAGAATTAAATGTATTTAAAGAAAACGCGTTTTATGGCTTACAGAAAATTCCACTAGATAATTTTCCCTGAAACTTTTATATCTGAAGTGCCATTGCGAATGGTGCGTGCATGCAAAAAATCAAGATAGGTCACCGAGCGAACTTTCGAGTTAAAAACAAATGTTTTCTGCAGATTTTATTTCCGGTTCGCGCGATTTTACGCAGCATTAACTTCCGGTGTGCTGATTTTAATACTGGTTCAGCTGACGCGTGCATCTTAGTTATGGCGTGTGCAGATTGCGCGCGCGCGTGCAGCTAAAAACCCTTTCGAGCCTCCTTAAAAGAAACTACAAATTTTGGTAGTCTTTTCCTCTGACTCATACTATAAGGAAAGCATTAATTAATTCAAGTGTAATCTAGCCAATGTTAGGAGCACCCTGTTGGGTGTGGTTAACAATAATAGTAATAATATTGTAATGATGATGACGATAATGATGATGAGGATGATTATGATAATAATGATAACAACAACAACAATAATAAAATAATTATAATAACATTTTACAAATATTAATGATAGCAACAATAGATGTTTCTATAGCACCTATACAGATCTATTTTAAGCACTTTACAAAAGCAAATTAGCTGAAAAGAAAGTTCTTTGGCATAAAAGTGCAAAGTAAAGTGTTAAAAAATATAAATTAAATACCATTAGCTAATTTAAAAATAATGCTTTTGGTACTTTTAGTACTTTTATAGGTAACCAACTTGGAATCTTGTGCAGTAGGCTTTCATTTTAATATTTGTTATGTAATTAATGATATTTTGTTTTGGTTTGATTTTCTGCGATGATGTACTTGTAGTAACTTTTTTTTCCATCTGTCTTTTTTTATCACTTGTTAAACCGCGCAGCCGTAGGCTGGGCGGTTTCTTGCTCTGCTTTCGGTTTATTATTTTTTTTTTAGTTTTGTTGGTGAGCAGACCCAAACTCCCACTCGGATGATGTCATCATCAGCCAATTACAGGCCATTTCTCAGCTCTTTTCTTCATACCCCGCCTCAGGAGCATTTTGTCAAATTAGCAAATTAACTATTCAGACAGAACATGGCCGTCTGTGAGAAATGTTTATTTGGTCAAAATTGGCCAAACTCGGTTGGAGATGCACATCAGGACATTTGCAAGGATAAAGAATGTAACTTAGGACCAGTTGCTGGCTACTAAGGCTGAAATTATCCAGAGTTAAGCTGTATTTTCGTTTTGCGTGCGAAACAGAAGATTTTGTAATCTGAAATTTTTGTTTCTGTTCACTTTCGAAGGGAATATTCAATGCGCTATAAAGGTATTATGTCTGGCCATGGAACACGCTGACGGTGATAAATGTAAGATCGTGTTTACTTCGCCAGAAGCAATGATGGAATTTTCGGGGAAAAAAAGTTAAAACTTAGCCTTAGCACTCGTCAAAAACCCTTTTAACATAAAAAATTATGTAAATTGATAGTCGTTTGAAGGTCAAGGTATTTTTTCCTTAGACATAAACAAAATTCTCCGATTACAAGTCACGCTAGACCCGCCTCATGCAAAGAATGTTTCCATATCTCAAACCGCCCTCACCCTATTCACGTACACTCGCATGAAATTTCTAAGTTTCTTGACACACAGTTTCTGCTCAACAAATGTTGTCAAGGTGCAAGTCTCTTCAATTTTAAAGGAAAAAAAAATTTCATTGTCACGAGGTGGATTTGAACCCAGCGTGTCAGCACGGCAATCTTCTACCTAGACTGCAAAACAGTCGTATATTTTTTGCGAACGCCAGCGACGGTCCATATTCGAACAGAAGTGAAGCTTGCGCACTTCACACTCGAGGATCACGTTTACGGCATTTCGCACCTTCCAAAAACTTCCGAAAAGGACTGTTTTGCAGTCTATATCCTACCCTAACCACTAGACCACTGAGGAAATGCTACCGACAGAGAGTTCGATTTAAGTACCATATCAGAAACCTGAACACTATAAAGAAGCTTAAACCATTAACCCTAACCCTTATCAGTATTTTCAGTGCTTAGGCCTATAATCAGTATTTACTTTGTGTACGCATCACAAGGTATCCAAGGGCGGTTTGAGATATGGAAACAAGTCCTAACCATCTTTTAAATTGTTTCCGGGTAATGTTTTCTCGCAAAACGTTGTTGCTTAATATTACATAATGTTTTTGTGAGCGCAAAAGAGTTAAAAAAGCGCGGTTTTAATTGCTTTTGTTAAACTTCTTGTTTGACTTATTGACTCTTGTATGTAAATGTCTAAAGAATGGGGAAAAGGTCTCAGTTCAACTGTGGTTAATTAATCTTTCTAGACTACCTTGCCCTGTTATTCCAGTAAAGGATCCATCTCCAGACAAGTTTGACTGCTATGTTCTTGTGTGTGAGAATCTGGAATGGAGTAACCCAGAGTGGGATTTCTTAAAGACCCCTATCTTGGAAGCAGCAAAGGTAAAAGCATCCTGTATAATTAATCATCATTCAAGTATTATCTACTTATTCATTGCATGCTCTGCAAAGTGCTTGGATGTAGGATTGAGTTGCTGCCCACTCTTTAACTACCTTCCATTCCTCTAACTGATTGTGGGTGTCAGGGCTCAAAATTAACGCTTGCAAACTTGCAAAATGCAAGTGATTTCGATAAGCTGCGAGTGAGAAAAATATCCACTAGCAAACGTTTGCGAGTTAGAAGCAAGCATCTATGTCTCCCAAAACATTTGGAATGTAAGAATTTGCTAGTGGTCTCACCAGTTTGCTAGTAGGAAAAATCTTACTAGGCTGCGCCAAACTTTGCAAGTGGACTGAAGTGGACATTTGTCCTCCAAACAAAGTGTTGTGGAAGTTGACTGTCTCTTGGGAACTTACTTCATATACCATAGTACATGGTGTAGTATCAGAATGAATGAAATCTTAAATAATATGCCTTGTATTAAGTTAACCTGGTAAATAATTTTGGTACATGTATACAGTTGATACAGAGTGGTACATGTATCATTGAGGTTTCCTTGTCATAGACATGTATCATGGAGGTCTCCTTGTCATACATGTAGATGTAGGCAATAAGTTCCAGTTAATCTCTGGGAGCAAGTAAACCTTCAGTCATTTACTCATATCCATATTTGTTTAGTATACACTAAATGGTTTGTTCTAATTAAATTAATTTCTAGGTAGCTGTGTTTTATTTCTTTTACAATTTTTTTTAATGTGTCCTTAACTAGTAGAGGGTCTTTACCCTCTGCTATTTCATTTGACACAATAAAAGTTGTTCATTAATTGATTGGTATTATGAAATGGGCCATTAGGACTGTAAGTATAGGTTCTACTGTACACGAACATTGCAGATTCAATATGTATTTACACTTTTTCCATGTTTTTACAGGTGGACAAAGCTGTTGGTGTTGACACTTTGTTGTTTCCTGAAACAGTTCCAGTGGTAAGTACTTGAGTGCATGCAAGTAGCTTTTTGCAAAGTTGCACTTTACAGAGTAACTCTTAATACAATGTATGTGTTCACTCAGCAGGAAATGTTTGCTTCTTTTCCTAGGTTCATGCACCAACTGGCCCTGTTAACAGAGATTATGATGATGTTAGGAGGTATGGCGAAGCAGCTGGAAAAGGAATCAAAAGGTAATGTAATACTGTCTCTCTAAAACAGCTACAGGTAGAGATATATGTCCAGCTTGTGAACACTTAAAAATTGGAATACTGGTATTAAGTTTCGGATATCTTTCATAATATTTTCACAGGGCAGTGAAGGCAGGAAGCCAGTCTCCCCTTCTAGTCACCATTGCTGGAGATTCATTCCCAAATGCATGGTCTGTGTCAGCACTGGGAGCACTTCATGCACTTTATGTGGTGAGTATCAACATGGTAGATATCTGCATGTAATGGCACCCATTTTCCAGCAATAGTTTTTCTGTACTAATGATTATGTTTTTTGTTTTTTGAAACTTATAGAATTCTAGGCAAAAATTAACCATACACAAACATAAAAGATTGATAAAAAAAAACTGCAACAGCCTCTCAACAGACAAATTTGCTCTTTAAGTTGATTCAATTTTTAACTTTGTACAAAACTACAACTGTATTTTTCTTCACTACTTTCAAATGTATTGTTTTTAGAGTTAAATTCAATAATTTGTAGCACACAATAGAGTTCAATTCTCATGCAGTTTTGGTTTTCTAATTCGGGGTACTTTATTATTTTGTTTAAATGTATTATATAACACTTTATGATAATATTATTAATCATTATTATTAATAATATTTAATTGGTTAGTCTTGTTTCTTCTTGAGTACAAAGACTCTCTCAAAACAAAACAAACTTACTCAAGCCTGGGTGTTTCTTGTATGTGTTACCACCAGTCAGAATAAAGAGAAGCAATAAATATGACGGAAATAAAATACATGTATTGGCTGCCATCATGGCAATTTGTCATAAGGTGAGGCAAATCAGAACATTTACTCTTAGCCAGACGAGGTAAGTGATTACAACAGTCCGTTAGATAAAATGATAGCTAATTAAGTTGTAGGTTTAGAGGCTGCATTTCTATAAGTGCATTTGCATTTTGTAATCACAGAAGACAGGTTTTCAATCTATCAATACAGGTGGAACTATATGTACTTTCTATTCAAGGTTTCTATAGCGATCAGTTACACTATCCCTTCGTTTACCAGTTTTGGGTTTCTCATTTAGCCACTTGAATTGCGAGAAGCATATTCAGAAAAGAAACAGAAAGTTGAGAAGCTTGGAGTGGTCCTATTTGAAGAAGTAAGTGGAGTTCACAAATTATCTTGTAAATAAATTATTGTGAGATAGTAATTCAAGGAAGCAAAACACCAGAGCTACATTGAATATGTGCAGTTCCAGAAGTATCCATACTTCACCCACAGACGGGATTGGAATTTCCTGTAAGACCCAAAAAATTAAATAAATTGACAAAGCTTAATTACAATTTGAAAAGGGTAGGGAGGTATGGCTACAGTCGGACCTCCGCTAATGGACACCTCCTATTAATGGACACCAAACTGCAGTCCCACAGATTTCTCCTCGCTAACACTACTATTTTTAACTTCCAATAAGCGGACTCCTCTCCTAAGCAGATACAGTCACCTACTGGTATTTGGGGTCTGCAGGGTCTAAAATAACTTCCCGTTAGCGGACAGTGAACAACATCAAGAAAATTCCTAACAATTGAAAGTAGTTTCAGTTTTACTGGTTTAATCACATACTGACCTACTAGGTAAAAGCGGTGTTTGATTTTGAACAGTACATTGCATATGAAGTTAATTTAACATTGGATTTTTTTTTCATAACAGTACGTCAAAGTTTTCCTTTTTGAACTAAACACGCTAATCACACAATGTCAGAAGTGTCAGAAATCTTAAGAGACCTTAAGATCAGGGAACCACAAAAGCTGACACTGATCAATAGTTTCTTTTTACCTACATCAGGACACTGTGGTTGAAAATGACAATCAAAACTTACATCCATTCAATGTCAGTTATTAATAAATAAATATTATTTAAATTTGATAACAAAGGGTCATTATATACACCTAGGCCGGGTTGTTCAAAGCCTGATTAAGCTAACCTTGGGTTAGCCAGAATTTTGATTTTAGTTTTGTAACTTTTTGGTAAGGTGTTCCATTTATATTGTTTGCCCTTCGGTTTTAAGCTGTAGTAATCTTAAACTACACCAAACGTTAGAGCTGAAAAACACTTTTAATAAAGAAAAAAAAATGCTGCATTTAACTTTTAATCCTGGGTTAACGTTAAGCGGCTTTCGAACAACCCGGCCCAGGACATTATATCTATGCTATAAATGATTAGACGCTTCATACACATGGTGACTGGTGCAGTAGCTAAGGGTCAGTTGATTTTGATAACTGCAGTTACAATTATTTTGCCATTTTCATCTACAGCATAAACATGACCTGAAATATGTAACTGGCATAGATTCTGGAAGGTAAGCTTGATTGAGAGAACAGAACATTAATTCAGTAATTCATAATAATAATTATTATGTTCCCAGGCATCATAATTGGCAGTTTAAAGTGCCTACGAAGTAAAAAATAATTGCTGCTTATTTGAAAGGCCTTTCAAAGTGTAGAAGAATGGAGTTTTTCTTTTTAGAGATATTTAAGTTTTTGTATTATGCAAATGAGGAAAGTGATGATGTCGTAGGTGGTTCCACTAAAACAGTACAACACTCAATCAAGAATATCTCCAGAAATATTGGAGCAGTGTTCTTCAAACTTGGCACCAGAAACGTTCATCACAAAGGGAACAGAATGACACCTACAACAACACTCTTGGTTCCAGTCTCTTTCTGTGAAAAAACAAATATCCCCATTTGCAATCTTTTAAAGTGGGGCAGAGGGTCTAGCTCCGCACACACATGGTTCCCATAATTAATGTCTTGACTCTCCCCATTAGTAAGATTGTTGTGAGTGGATGATCCTTGTTTAGGATAAAATCTGGGAATTTTAGTCTTAATTAAAACAGGACCAGCGGTGTAACTGTTGTCATGGCAATGGCATGACAGGTGTCATTTTGCTTCTTTTTTGATATACAGTTCTGATGCCAAGTTTGAAGAACACTGCTTTAATATTCCTGGAGATAATCGTGATTGAGTGTTGTACTGTTATAATAGTGAAACCACCTAATGACGTCATCACTTTACTCACAAAAACGTAAATATCTCTAAAACGAAAAAAAATATTCTAAAAAGAAAAACGCCATTCTTCTATACTTTGAAAGGCCTTTCAAATAAGCAGCAATTATTTTTTACTTCATAAGCACTTTGACATTTAGCTGAAGTCATTGTACCATTCAATCACATTTTAAAATTGGTATCTGAATAAAATAATACATGTATGTTTTTTCTGACTGTCCAGTATAATATTTACAAGTTAGGTGTGACTGTCACATGGTTAACTGATGTTTGTTGTTAGGTATGTGTGTCTAGATATTGGTGGATCTGACCCTGAGAGGATGGCAGCCCCTCGTGTGGAGGAGTACATTCAGGATTTATTTGCTGGCTCTGCTGTCAGTGTAAGCATCAGTTATGGTGTGGTTCACTTGCATTATTTAAATTGAAGGCTTCAGTGGAAAAAGGGCGTTAGGTTTTTTACTCAAAAATGAAATTTATCAAAAACGCTCTAAATTTCGCATGCAGTTTTGTTTAGGTGTGTTAGACAATGCTCTGCATGTTTTTTTGCTGAAGTTTGTTTCGTTTTCGAGATATTACGTATGCAAAAAACCCTGTGTTTGTTGTCACGTCAGCACGTACTGCAAAGACGGTAATTTCACTTAAAATCCAGCAAAATATTGATCTTTTGCAACGTGTAACCTCAAAAAATGTTGATGTCAGGTTAAAACCGTTAAAACTTTTATTTCACGTTAAGGTGCGACCGCAAAGACGTTGATTTCACTCAAATTACAGCCAAATGTTAATTTCACGCAATGCGCAAGCAAGACAATGTTGATATCTGGTCATTTACAGAGACTTGAAATTCTGATTTCACATTATCACGCCACCGCAACGACTTAAACCTTTAGGGTTTTACTTAGGGTTAGGGTTACCGCTCGAAACTAGGGCTAGCGTTGAAGGGTTAGGGTTACGGAACAAGGTTAGGCTTAGAGTTAACCCTTAGGGCTACCAGTTGAAACTAGGGTTACCTCTTGAAATAGGGTTACCGCTTGAAACTAGGGTTTCGGAACAAGGTTAGGCTTAGAGTTAACGCTTAGGGCTACCGCTTGGAACTAGGGTTACGGAACAAGGTTAGTAGGCTTAGAGTTAACGTTTAGTGTTACCGTTTGAAACTAGGGTTAGCGTTGAGGGTGAGGGTTAGTGCTAGCGTTTCATTGTTAGGGTTAGCGCTTCGGATAATGTTAGAGTTAAGGTCAGGACGCATTAGGGTTAGTGCAGTGTTAGGCCAAGGAAAACAATCAAGGTGTAACCTTAAAAAATGTTGATTTCAGGTTTTTTAAACCGTTAAAATTGTGATTTCACGTTATCACACGACCGCAAAGACGTTAATTTCACTCAAATTACAGCCAAGTGTTCACTTTACGCGATTTCACGTTAAGGCATGACAGCAAGGATGTTGATTTCACTTCAAATCCAGCAAGCTGTTCATTTCACCCAGCATGTAAACTCGAAAACAGCGATTTCGGGCCTAAATAGGTTAAAATGTTGATTTCACTTTAAAGCGTCACAGCAAGGATCTCTATTTCATTTTAACTGCCTGCAACGTATAAGCTTAAAAATGTAGGGCTGACAGATTAACAGATTAACCCTTCTGTGCAACGTACAGGTCTCTCTCCTTACATCTGCATGGCCCCTGATCCCAGAAGTTTTTAAAACACTACAAATCATGCCGATTTGAAGTAAAATCAACGCAACCTGGATCACAGATCTATGTTTGAATCAATCGATCGCTTCTTGTTGGCCATTATTATGTTGGAATAAAAAAGGAAAAAAACACGCTCTGTAATTAGTTAAATATTATTGTGATTAACGGAGTCTTGTCTTGTCTTGTCTTGTCTTGGCTTGTCTTGCCGAATGTGATCGAAATGCATGCCGGGAAGGTTCTGTTACACCTCGTGCGCGGGTAAACATGGAGGATGATGCAAGAAAAATTTTATAAGTCTAAAAGCAGTTCTCACTTTCCAAACTTTGAAGCTAGCAACGCTTGGCAAATGGGCCACAACTAACGACAGGGTTTTATTCTTGGGCAAGAACTGCTCTTGGACTTTGCTGCCTGGATCGACCTGACTTCAAATGCTGATAACTGACTTGCCGCTGATATCAGTTGCGTTGGAAGTTACAGAACACGTTTTGCTTCTTTAAAACGTGCTGGTGACTTAGGGGTTATCAAGGCTTTATGATGCCTATCAACCACCAGGCAGGCTACAAGGTACTTGAAAACAATGCTTAAGATATTAGTCGAAAGAGCTGTACTGCATCATGCATCACTTCTCTTTGCTTTGACGCTTGATTGAAATTCACGTGTTGTCTCACGTCACAATAACCTGTATAAAAAAATCTCTCCAGATTCCCGCTGTATACGCATTTTTTTGAAAATAGATATCTTCATTTTTGAAAAAAGAAAAGGAACAGAGCGAAAAAAAAAATTGAGCGACCTCGTATCGAACCGGCGTCACGGCAAAACAAATTCGAATCTGGCCCGTTCAGCGCCTCATCCGCTTGTGCTAACGAAGCAGTAGTAAGAGCTTAAGGTATTATAGTGAGTTGATCGCTTAGCGAAACAAAAGGTTTCTTTTGTTTTCCATTCAACAAAAGGTCCCCAGAAGATGCCCTTGGAAAAATGTGTTTTTTTGCATACATAATATCTCAAAAAGGAAGCAAACTTCAGGGAAAAAACATGCAGAACATTGTTTGACACACGGAAACAAAACTGCATGCAAAATTTGGAGCGTTTTTGACAAAGTTCACTTTTCAGTAAAAAACCTAATGCCCTTTTTCCACCGAAGCGTTCAATTTTCTCATTTTATTTTAGTTGTCTCTAAGTTTTTAGCATGTTCAAGTTCCCCAGTTCTGAAACCATGTTTGGTTGTTGTTTTTGATTATTTTAAATAGGTGACCGTTGTTAAAGGTGCCACTGAGTTTAAAGCAAGGTATCCACTGTATGAAGCTGTCAACAGGTGTGCCAAAGGTTAGTGTTGGTCACCAGATTTCCTTTTTTTAATTTTCAAGACAAGAAAGATGCATGTGAGCAATTACTGAATGAATGCAATACTTCCTATTAGGCAATATATCATTCCAACCAGTACAGACTGTGTACTAGCTATGTATAGTTCTTCTGTGGGAGGGGGGAGGGGGTGAGCAAAGAGAGGGTGGGGCATGTGACTCCCACAGTGGGGAAGTTCGGGGTGGTTGGGTGGGTCAGGGCTAAGATAAACAAGTAAACAAATTGAGTTTTGAACCACTAATTCAAGAGTAGGTACTGGGAATAACAATCTGGGGAGTTGCAAAGGTCTGACCATTTTTGCCACCCCTTCCCACTACTACTCCACCCCTCCCCCACAGCACACACACAGTAATTGAAGGCTTTGGTGGAAAAAGTGTGTTAGGTTTTTTACTCAAAAGTGAACTTTGTCAGAAACGCTCCAAATTTCGCATGCAATTTTGTTTACGTGTGTCAAACAATGTTCTGCATGTTTTTTTCCCTGAAGTTTGCTTCGTTTTCGAGATATTACGTATGCAAAAAAACCTGTATTTGTTTTCACGTCAGCACGTGACCACAAAGACGGCAATTTCACTTAAAATCCAGCACATTATTGATCTTTCGCAACGTGTAACCTTAAAAGATGTTGATTTCAGGTTAAAACCGTTAAAATTTTGATTTCACGTTAACGTGCGACTGCAAAGACGTTAATTTCACGCAATGCGCAAGCTAGACAATGTTGATATCAGGTCATTTACAGACAGTTAAAACTGATTTTGATTTCACATTATCACGCCACCGCAAGGACTTAAACCCTTAGGGTTAAGAGTTCCTAGTTTTATTAATGTTTAGGGTTACCGCTTGAAACTAGGGTTAGCGTTGAAGGTTAGGGTTACAGAACAAGGTTAGGCTTAGAGTTAACGCTTAGGGTTACTGCTTGAAACTAGGGTTACGGAACAAGGTTAGGCTTAGAGTTAACGTTTAGGGCACGGTTACGGCTTGAAACTAGGGTTAGCGTTGAAGGGTGAGGGTTATTGCCTAGGGTTAGCGCTAGCGCTTCATTGTTAGGGTCAGCGCTTCGGATTAGGTTAGAGTTAAGGTCAGGACACGTTAGGGTAAGCGCAGTGTTAGGCCAAGGAAAACAATCAAGGTGTAACCTTAAAAAATGTTGATTTCAGGTTTTTAAAACCGTTAAAATTGTGATTTCATGTTATCACGCAACCAAAACGCGATTTCACGTTAAGGCATGATGGCAAGGAGGTTGATTTCACTTCAAAACGAGCAAGTTGTTACATTTCACCTAGCGCGTAAACTCAAAGACGGCAATTTTAGGCCTAAATGGGTTAAAATGTTGATTTCACGTAAGAGCAACTGACAGCAAGGATGTTGATTTAACTTCAAAACATGCAAACTGTTCATTTCACGCAGCGCGTAAACTTCAAAAACGTTTATTTCAGGCCTAGAAAGGTTAAAATGTTGATTAAAGCGTGACAGCAAGGATGTTGATTTCACGCAGCGCATAAGCTCAAAAATGGCGATTTTGGGCTTAAATAGGTTAAAATGTTGATTTCAACTTATAGCATCACAGCAAGGATCTCTATTTCATTTCAACTGCCTGCAACGTTCTTGGAATTATCATTCTAGTTGTTGATAGACATACTGGTAGAATCATCAATCTGGAATATGTTGGAGAGGGAGAGATCACAAAAACTGTCCTTTTGGTTGGAAAGGTAAGTTAAAATAAGTCACATGTAACTTAAAAGTTTTGTGATCACTACTACATTATACATCCCTATGATGCTGACTGTGTAGAAATTATTTCAAAATTTCAAAACTAATCTTCTTCTCCTCAAAGCAAGTTAATCAAACCTCTGATGATTAGACCTTAACACATTGACGAGTGTTTTCCTTTGTTCCACTTTTGACATCATCACCTTTGACTAAAATTGGCATCATCTATACTCAAGTTCTGCAGGAGGAAAAGATGTTTCCAATGATATGCAGATAAGAGTGATCAGGTTAATGGGGCCTGACGTATGCTAAAAAATGTTCAGAAATTTAAATGAAAACTCGGAGCAAATTTTCTTTGATTACATTTGGCTACTCTGTGGTAAGAATTGCCCATTTTGATTATACTTTCTCTGCACTTTTTGAACTGAAAGCAAGCCCAGTAGTAGGTCACTTGCTGCAGCAGATGGATAAGAAAAGAAGAAAAAGGAAATATGAAAAAAAAAAAAAAGTTAATGGAAAGCCTTAAGACATTACTTTTCTTGCCTAAAAATTTTTATTTCCATGCATGCCCGAGCAAGAATGCCTAAAATGCAATACTAGTCAAAAGAAAGGCATGCTGTCATGTTGCAAGTGCCTTTTTGAGTAGATTGCACATAATTTAGCTCATATCAAAGCTGAAAATACCAAAATGGTAAAGAAGCATTTTTGGCAAAAAGCTCCAGGAGTCAATGGGTTAGAAAAAGATATATTTAAGAAAGCTTCAGTTATTATTAACCCTCTATTATCATTACACGTCTTGTATTGTGATGTTTATTCAATGACTCTGGGACTTGTTTTGTAGCTTCATTTCTTATAATCGGCCACGCTTCTTCTGACTGACTAGGTTTCTTGTGTTTAAAATTGAAATTTACTCGTAGGTGAGTTGTTCTCCATTTTAGTCACTTTCTCTGCAGTGTAATTGGGATGAAGGAGAATCAATAGTTTCAAGAAAGAATATTGAGTCTTTCATTCCTTTATTACAGGGTGTTACATATGACACTGGTGGTGCTGATATTAAAGCTGGTGGAGTAATGGCTGGGATGAGCAGGTGAGCATTAATCAGAACACTAATCAGAATTCTGATTAGTGTTTTGCACAGGGTTTACATAACGTCAGTCTGAGGCACTTTGATAGCGTCTTAGTGATGTATAATTAGACCCTTACACCTGAAACATTATTACTGAAAAATTACTTAGATGAGAACCTTTGGTTGACTGAATATCAGTTACCAATGACAGTCTTTCTCTGGACTACATGTACCTTTGCATGACCAATCACTTTAGTGCCCTAGGTAGTGGCTCCGGGTGTTATGTGCTCTGGCATTGTGCATTAACAACTTTGGACGCTTACATAAGTACACAATAAAGTTGAAAACCATTTGGCAGTAAATGGGACTAAGGTTGTTGGGTGCTCCCTAGCAAATCTAAGGGTGGCAGTAACACACCCTGTAAATAGGTACATGGAAATAGGGGGTGGTAGCACCACACCCCGCAAGTGATGGATGAGCCAACAAGTGTGGCGCGTGCCACACCTGGAAATAAGGGATGAGCCAACGAGTGTGGCGCATGCCACACCCGGATAGATATAAGCCTAAGGTGGGGTCAGGGTCCCACCCGGCCTGCTACGTGCGAAGCTAAGTGACAGGTGTGCACCCAACCCTGTAGTCCAGCTGTTTATTGACAATGGGCGGGGGAGGCGGGGAAAATTACAGACAAATCGCGGACTAGCTACTTGCACTAGTGAAGAACACGTCAACACAAGGCGTTGTTTGGTATGAGAACAGGCAAGCTGCAATTATAAAAGATAACTTGATATCGTTTATCTTGTATTCATTACACATAATAACATAGTTTTGTTTAGGCTGCCTGCGTCCCAACACGCGAACCGGGAATGAGCATATAAGGCGAAGAGATGAATAGAGCACAAATTATGCTAGTTAAACTTAATTGGTATTGTAGTTCGAGGACAAGTAATGTTTATTCCACGCACATCAAAGTGCAATGTCTGCTTATGTAAATGTTTTTTTTTTGTGACTTGATCACGAGCATTGACAGTAATAAACCTAGTAAAAACACGAGTTGCAGTATAGCGTGACTTAAGGAATGAAACATAAATGTGATCTCCGTGAAACGCTACAAGTTGTTAACTCTATTTTACAAGTAAAATTACCATTTTCCATAATTTATTCATAGTACTGCAATGCATGCATAGTGTAACAGTTAAATTCCTTCTGTATGCATTGCGTACCTTTAACACTACTACCTTATAATAATAATAATAATAATAATAATAATAATAATAATAATAATAATAATAATAATAATAATAATAATAATAATGTATATGTGTACATAGGGCATAGTTCTCAGCATACATTGTGTACTTTTAAGGCATTAGCCTGCAATTTATCAAAAGACTATAGCTGCATAGCTATACACATTGTATTCCAAGAACACCATTACCTTGTACCATAGGCTTGCAATGTGTGCATAGGACTACAGCTATATAACCCTCTACAGGCATTTCATACCTATAATGCTAGTATATTGAAGCATGTAGCTCCATTTAACACTACCTCAGTTAATTTAGGTCAGTTTTAATTCATTTGCTTTTTTGTAAAATTTCTTTTAAGGGACAAGTGTGGTGCAGCAGCTGTGGCAGGGTTCTTTCAGGTAAATTTGTTGCTGTTGTCGTGGTTATGGGTGGGCTTATGTGTCCCATTGTACAATGAGGACTGACGATTAGCAGGTTCACCTTGGCCTGAGGGTGTCAATGGGGTATAGCCCTAGGCATTAAACAGCTAAGGCTAAGCCATTTAATCAGTAAATTGTTTGAAATAATGCTAGTCAGTGAACGGTAAGAATGAAGCGTAAATGTATAGTTTTTTTATTATTGTTTAGAGTCTGGCCATGCTGAAGCCAAAAGGAATAAAAGTGCTGGGTACAATGGCCATGGTGCGCAACAGTGTAGGAGGAGGTAATAGAAAATATCTTATTATATTAAATTAAGGGAATTATTTTTTACTTGCAGACATTGTGAAAAGGTAAAGACAAAAACATGAATAACTTTTCCCTTGGGGAACAGTTAGAGCTGTTTGCTTCAGACCAGATATGAAGTGTTTCAATATTTAGCTGAAATCTAGTGTTAAGTTATAGTAAAGGAGAAGTCAAAGTAAACTATTTTAGTGGGAGAGAAGGCAACTATTGCTAAATAAAAGCGTTGTTGCCTGCATGGCCAACATTAATATTTTAGATTTAGCCATTGACACATGACCCTACATCAACCAATGGGAATGTGCATTAGCTTCAACCTACCGTAATGAGCTCAACTGTAATGATTTGATTTAGTGCTCTCCTTCCAATAACCTCCCCCTTTCGAATTAGTGTCTCCCTTTAAATGTGGTTTCTATTGATAAGTACCCCTATTTCAATGAGCACCTCCATTCTAATAAGCGCCCCTATTCTAATATTAAAATATTAGAGCGCCGTCAGAGTACATATTTACAAAAACAGAGGTCTTTGTCTGATTTTCTTAACTGTATTGTCCATGTGAGTGCATAATTCCTTCAAGCAAACGATCTCATCTTCAAGTTTTGTTTTGAACATTCGGTTGTTTCTCAAAAAAGAAATAAGTACCCTATCTCGAATAAGCACCCTCCCTTGAGGTATCAAAAGAAAATACGCGCCCAGGGTGCTAAATCAAATCATTACCATAACAGTAACTCCTGCTATATAACAATGAATTTTTTTAGATAAAAGTGCCATGTGTTTCCAACCAGTGAGTGATTAGCTGATTTCATTGGCATACAGTTTCAGCTTGTTGTGTGACATGTCATAGATTGATAATAAAAATGATGAAATACATCTAAGTTATTAAAAAAAAATGTTGTGTGTTATTCTCATAGAGGGTTATGTTGCTGATGAGATTATTACATCTGCTGCTGGTACCAGGGTGAGGGTCGGAAACACTGATGCTGAAGGCCGTATGGCCATGGCTGATTCTCTTCATTACATGAAATTGAAGGTAAACATTAGATAATGGCCTGCAGGGTTCATTTGCTCAGAGCGTGAAATGATTTATCAAATTGAGATGCGGCGAGTATTGATTTATATTAAGTACTCATACTTGTAATTTTATTTTAAAGGCTCTTGAAGAGAAGGTTCCTACACAGATTGTAACCATTGCCACTCTTACTGGCCATGCTGTCATTGCTATGGGTCCTGCCTACTCGGTGTGTACCATTTTCCTTGTCATAGTATCACTTGCAGAAACGTTGTAGCCGCACTGACCAAGACAACAAATAACAGATAGTTGTGGGTTTGTAGAATTATCTGACAAAGAAACAAGCTTTTCAACTGTAAATTTCAGTGAGGTGAAAGGAAAAATGACTGAGACTGACATTAAATTCAGCCAAGCCATAGTGTTTCTTGTAGAGCCAGGTCTCAAATTATTTAAAATCCAAAAGGCATGTGCGACCGCAAGACATGCAGTGGACATTACCCTTTAGCCCCTAAGGCATAGGGCAGATGTTCCCAAATTGGCAAATGAAGACTCTGCCTGTGTACAATATATCAGACATAACTAATCGATGATATCAATGACATCAATGCAATCAATGAGTAATCAATAGGTAATCGATAGGTAATCAGTTGATTGGTCATTGATTATTGCCGATGATCAATGAGTAATCGATGACTAATTGATAGGCCACAAGACTTGGTCATCGATTAGTCATCGATTGCATTGATAAGTCATTGATTTTCATCAAAGGCCAAAAAATCGGAACTTGTACAAGTATTCAATACTCAAGCTGGTTAATACATGTATGTAACTGCTTATGACGTATGTTTCCCTGAGCCGAAACAGTTTTACTTTGCTGACAAACACTTACCAAAAAAAAATCGATAACCATGTAGTCAATTCTTTTCAGCATACTTGTTAGTTTCATTTTCACACTGGTTGGTTACTGTTGTTTTGTTGTTAAATAAAGAGTTCGGTAAAGTGAAATATTCCACAATTGAGAATCGTCTGTATTTGTGATTAGCACTTTGCATCTCGACATAGTCAACAGGAACTTCAGATACAAGGAAAGATGCGTCTAACACAGATAAAAGAATCACAAACGAAAACAAATGGTACAAGAAAGCTAGAAAAGTGCCTTTCATGAGCAATATAATAGTCGATGAGTGATCGATGGGTCATCAATGAGCAATCAATTACAACAATGAGTAATCGATGTCATCGATGAGTAATCGATAGGCCACAAAATGTTTGGGCTTCGATTACGCATCGATTACTCATTTATCATCGTCAATAATCAATGACTAATCAATTGATTACTCATCGTATTACTCATTGATAACCAATTGATGTCATTGGTCATCGATTAGTTATGTCTGGAATATACCAGTTGAAAGTCACCGATCAGGTTATTTAAGAATTGACATCAGCACCTACGAAGGAGGTAGACATTTTGAGAGAAATTGCTTTAAAATGCAAAAAATGAAGGACTTCAAAAATGTATCAACCTTCTACTATATTAGGTATACCCCTAAACTATAGCTTATTCATCAGCTCTTAGTGCACAGCTTCATGTGAAACAAAAAAATATATGGGGTAAACACTTAACGCTTAATGATTGGTCCCGAGGGGAAAGGTGAATTTTGTTTCCCTGAGAATCTAAATGTTTTCCTGAACTTCGTCTCGGGAAACATTGAGATTATCGGGAAACAAAATTCCCGGTTGCCCTCTGGACCAGCCATTAAATGATTTGTTATATAGTAAAATAAGAAAAAGCAAATTTTGAAAAAAGCGCTGAGAGATTCCAACAACAACGTCAGGCCACCTTCAACTGCACGCTCTGATCACGTGCAACAGCTGTCAACATTTCGCGGGTAACAGTGAACTGTTTCCCGTTTGACGTCATAGTTTTCGCAATGTTGGCGCTCATGGCACTTAATGATAAACAGTTTCATTGTTAGATGTCATGTGACCATGAACTAGCCAATGAGTGGGCGCGCTGTAGCGGGAAAAATGCCAGCTATAAAACAATTATATATAAATTACTTGGAAGAGATATGATATCTCAAATATTGACTGGAAAGGTGCGCCATTCTATGAAACTACTTCTAACAAATAGCAACTGCTCAAGCATTGACAGGATGGGTACAGCTGTTGAAGTACGAGACTTTGGGCGCGTTCGTTGGGGATCATTCCGGAATAAGAATAATTGGGAAAATGCGAGCAAGCGTTTGTTTGGGAGCTATTCTCATTCCGGAATACCTGGATTTCCATTCCGGCTATTCTGCTTCCAGGAGCAGAATAGCCGGAATATATTCCGGAATATATTCTTATTCCAGAATATCCCAAACGAACGCGCCCCATATGACAACTTGAGTAGATACAGTGAGTGTGTTACTGTTTGCCATATGAAATATATTTTATTTAATAGATTGTCCTTGACAATGGACCAGCAGCTCGCACGGACTTTGCTCAAAATGTCCAAAAAGGTAGCTGTCTTACATTTCTAACTTCAACGTAATAACAAACTGTGTAGAATCGTAATTATGTTTTTTTAAAAAGGAAGCTTTTTTCGAGGGCAGATATTAGTAAAACAACGGGTTAGACAAGTCAGAAAAAATATCACGATTTCTACTAAACGAGTATGAAGCATCGACTGTGCTCTTGTCAGAGACAGTTCAAATTTTAAGAAGCACTGATTTTCTTTTTTAAAAGTTTTTACATTCGTTTCATATACCCCTGCATGCAATATTGTTGGACTCTGCAAGACTGGATTATTTACGACAGCATTGAAACCCATTCATTATGACAAAAAGATATTTTGCAGAACTGTTTCTTTTTTAAAGAATGAACAATTTACATGAAGTGGAATGTTTTTCCTTGTGCCACTGATAATTTAT
>JAHPZR010015180.1:10000-20222 GCA_019787425.1 Platygyra sinensis | reverse complement strand
TATGCATATTCAATTTTCATATCAATAAAGTACATGTCACCAAAAATAAACCATGTTGTGATTTTATTTCAATTCTGCTTGAGTCGCGCACAGAGATCATTAGATTTTAGTTCTGCTAACGTTCTTTTCCCTTGGTTATCGAACGTGCGACAACAGATCAGATGTGATCTGCATAGCAAGCATAGCTTGTTGTGACGCCAGTGTCGTCCTCGGACAATCTTGGACAAAATGAAATGGAACAATTATCCCCCATCCCCCCAGAGCAACGATGAAGGCGCGAAGGAACAAAAACGCGCAATTTTGGCATCATTGAAATCGGGGGAGGGGTGGTCCAGATGTTCTATTTATTTTGTCTAAGATTGAAGCTGTATTGTCGTCCAGCCAAGAACACCCACAAGAGAAGACTGAGAGGCTACATAACTTTACAAAGAAAATTGGCCTAAACATCAACAAAAGCAAGACACAAACCATGTACATTAATTATTAACCAGCAATGATACGCCAATCAATCAATCGTGGATGGTAAACCATTCGAAGGAGTGGATGATTTCAATATTTGGTAAAGACATCTCCGCGCGTCTCGGAAAGGCAATGTGCTTCTGGTGCACTTCGTCCAATCTGGAATTCTAAGTAATACAGCCTGCAAACGAAGATACACATCCACAACAGCAATGTCAAGTCAGTACTGCTGTATCGTTTAGATTGTTGGAAGGTCTTGGAAAGCGACATGAAGAAGTTGAACGTCTTCCACAATAGATGTCTGAGAAGAATCTGCGGCATATTTTTGGCCTAAAGTTATTTCGAACAAAGAGCTCTACAAAAAGACAAGTAGCAGCAGCGTAGTAGATCAGGTACCGACGCATGAGATGGCTAGGACATGTCCTCTGCATGGACCAGCAGCTAATACCTAAGGTTGCCATACCATGGACACCACCTGGAAGGCGCAAACCCGGTAGACCGAAGATCACTTGGCGGAGAACCATCATCTCCGATATCAAACAACTAGAACTCACTTGGGGCGGAGCGCAGCACCTTGCTTGAATAACTTTGCTTTCAGGTTTCTGTTTGTATTGTTTGGCCTTCTGCTTCGAGTCTGAAAACTTTATACTTCGGTTAACTTGTAATCCTAGGTTCCAGCCCTGATCACAAAAAAATCTGGCTTGAGCCTGCACTCAATCTTGCGTTGGCGCACTCAAGCAATACCGCTAGCCATGATAACCATGAGAAAATCAGTTCATGGGTTTCCATTTTTTTTTTTATCTGAGTATGGCGCTCCACTTAACAGCTCTTCGGGCCGCCGGAGCTCCGCTATATAACAAATTTTATCTCTATAAAAAAGAAACGTTTTCACGAACAAGAACATTACACTAAATCTCTTCTTGCAGTTTATTTTCATTGTCAACACCATCTATGGTGTTAATCTTTCTCAGTAACATATCATCACCCCGCCCCCATCTCCAACTCACCAATGGTACTAAATTTACAGCAATACTTTTATTTAAAGACATGTACAAGCTTTGCGTTTTTGATGGAAATTGTACTCATGTAGCGTCTCTAATACTGCGGTCTTTTTCACATGTCCTATTTTAACAGTTGCAGCAGTTTTCTTATTGTTTAATTTCTTCACTTGTGTGGTGATAATTCCCCTAAGTGACTAGTGTTTATACTTTTCATATACTTGCACCAGCCTTAACTAACTGAAGAAACTTTCTCTCCGGGTTTGGAGCAGTTCTACCACTATCATTGACTGCATCGTTAACTTTAGTTAGCTGTGATATAATCTAAAGAGGAAATGATACAACTCTGATCAGAAACTGTTCTGCAGCTTCAAAATACAAGTCTTGCACTTTGAAAGAACTCAGCTGCAAATTATTCCAGCTTTGTTACCTCTTCAGGAATTCAATTCATCTCCACCTCCAGATACCACATTTATTTCTGTAGAGCCATGTCCGCTCACCCGCATGGAATTTTGCAGTTCAAATCTGAGATGTCTGCCAGGCAGGGGAAGAAGGAAGTGTATGCACAAAGCTAGCTACGGTCTGTCTGCTGTACATTGTATCACAAGTTGATAGTTTCACAAGCCATCAACTATGGTGTGTTGAAATCTAGATTTGTTGGAGCTACTGGAGACATCACTGTTTCATGGTCAGCAGTTATGTTTCCAAGCGACAATTCTTGGGCAAAAGCATCAGAACTTTCTCTTTCACTTTCTCCAATTGACCTGCTGTTAGATATCTGCCGAAGAAGGCCCTTTCCCTCTTCTCTGCCCTAATGAAACCGGAAGTAAAAAAATATATTAATAAGCATAGGGTAATTTTATTACAGAACATAGACAAAATTGTGAGCATTTTGCTTTGGAAGCAAGATTAATTATCTGTTTGGTCTTGCCAAGGCTTATTCCAGTGTTCGTAGCATTGACAACTACTCATGCAGGCCCTGGATGCCACCTCTAGATGTATTCAAGTCTTCAGCCCAAGAATACAATATGATCACCCCAGGCAGCACTCAAAACTGGACTGCTTGTTGTAAGCGGGTAGGAGAGACGAAGGAAAGAAGGAAGAGACGAAAGAGGAAGGAAAGAAAATGAGAAAGGTAACAACCAAAGTGAAAGTGAGGGGTATGAAAAAAAAGAAGTTAAAAACAAAATTTAAGACAAGTCACTCACCTCATTAAATTCACAACACTTGTGAGCATACATTTCAGCGGCTTCAAGATTTCTTTTCTTCAGGTTGTATTTTGCAAGAAATAGGTTTGCAGAACACAAATCAGCAACTGACAGTATCTGCAGCAATAAACAGTGCGAAAAATCAACATTATTTAGAGAGAAAGTTATCCAAAACAATTAGCGAATGTCCTTTTAGCACCAGTTAATATATCCTTACAAAACCTTTTATTCTCCGAGTGCTCTTACCCCAACGACCTCTGTCTGCTCCACATAGCGGTTGTACTGAGTGGCTGCGTCGTCATCTTCTTGAAGTTGCTCATGCAATCTAAAACCAAAACAAAACAAAACCAGCAGCTAGGAGGTTTAATTTTAATGCAGTGAGTCAAATATCATGGCAGTAAATTATTTTGTGTGCCAAACCATCCAACATAACTGGTCATAATAGGTGACATTTTGTACATGGCAGTGGTGAACTCAACATCAATCATGCAGCTGGAATGTATAAGAAAGATAACCACTGGGTAGGTTTAACAAGTCTCATGCAGGGCTTGAATAAAGTACCAGCCAGGACAAGTAAATTATCTTGCCAGGCAAGTTACTTCATTCCATTCCAATTTATGCAATAGGTAAAGGGTCCTTGGAAGTTTTCTGCCAACTAAATGAGAAAATGTTAAACTTTTACTTGTGCAGGGCAAGGAAAATTTAAAGGGTAAGCTGAAATTCAAGTTTTTGTTCAAGCCCTGCCATGGCAGGATAAAGTGATAACAATGATGACAATGGCAAGGGTAACAAGAGAAACCAGGATGGCCCCCTTTGCAACTACACCCTCACCACCCTTGCCAAAATTACCACAATTAAATCCCTCAGCATCCTTGTCACCATTTCAAAGCTCATCACCCTTGCAACCAATGCCATCCTAGCTACTCTCATCACCCATAAACCACAACTAACATTGTCAGCTCCACCAATCTTCCAAGCCCCGACACCCTCAACAACTTCGCAACCTTTGCTAGCCTTGTCACACTGGCCACTCTTTCAATCCTTTTCAACCAAAATATTTAAATTAATGTATTAAGGCAGGTAAGGCTGGGGTGTTTAAAGTGACAACGGTTGCTAGGCTGTGTAGAGTGGCAAGGGTGGCGAAGATGGTAAGGGTGGTGAAGGTGGCAAGTGTAGCAAGGGTAGGATGGGTGATGAGGGTGACAAGGAAGAGGGTGATGAAGCTAGGAAAACAAAGGATGGTGAAGCTGTCCAGGGTAGCTAAGGTGGTACAGGTGGTGAGGGTAGCAAGGGTGAAAAGGGTGTCCAGTGTGGCAAGGCTGGCTAGGGTGGGTAGGGTTGCCAAGGTGGTCACAGTGGCAAGCATGGTGAGGGTGGCCAGATTGGTAAAGAGGATAAAGGTGACCAGGATAGCATGGTTGTCGAGTAGGACAAGGAAAACAAATGTGGCAAGGGTGCACTGGTGTTAAAGGTGTAAGGGGCAGTCAGGTTAGCAGTTTGTCAAGGATAGTCAGTGAAGAAGGGGGCTAAGACTGTGGGAGTGAGGGTAGCAAGTGTTGAGGGCAGGAACTGTGACCAGGGTGACGTAGATGATGAGGTTGGCAGGGGCAACAAAGGTGGCCAGAGTAGCCAGGGTGACCAGGATGAAGATGGTAGTGAGGGTTGCAATGCTAGCTACTGTGGTGAGGATGGCCAGGATTGCGAGAGTGGCCAGTTTGCCCAGGTGACAAGGTTGGTAAGAGTGGCAAGGGTGGAAAGGATAGGTGACCTGGGTGGCAAGGCTGGGGTGGTAGAGTGAGAGGGGTGCTAAAGGTAGAAAGAGGAACAGGATGTAGTAAAGGGTACCAGGAGCAGGATGTAAAGCCAGGGTGGCAAAGGTGGACAGAGTGGAAAGGGTGGCAGGGGTGGCTAGGTTCACCAGTGCCGAGGGTGAAAAGTGGCCAGGGAGACAAGGGTTGCCCAGATGGCCACAGTGGTGAGGAGAGTCATGGTGGTGAGGGAGGCTAGGGTGATGAGGATGGCAAGTGTAACTAGGGTGGTCAGGTTTTCCAGTGTAGCCAGAGTGGCCAGGTAAGCAAATGTGGTAAGGGTAGTAACAGACTGGGCAGAAGTCTAGAGGGGTGATGGTGGCCAGAGTTTCCAGGGTGGTAAGGGTGATGAAGGTGGCCAGGGTGGAAAGGGTGCAGGGGTGGCTGGAATCACCATGAAGGTGAGACTGGCAAGGGTTTCCAGGGTGATGAGAGTGATTAGGGAGGCCAGGTGGTTAGGGTGCAAGGGTGGACTGGGTGCCTAGGGTGGCCAGTTTGGCAAATATGGTAAAAGACTGGCCAGTGTGGTGAAAGATGCAAAAGTGGTGAGGCTGAAAATAGAAATGACGTCATGAAATATCCAAACTACTTTTATACAGTTTGTGAGTCATGACATCATTCCTGTGGTCTATAGCAGTGAAAACCTTGGTAAAATGTTGTTGATTTGTTTAGCAGCTACTAGGTAAATATAAAATGCACACACTTTGTAACTACAGTGTTTTAGTCATTTGATTGAACTCTTACCTCGCTAGCTTGACAACAGCCATGCCTTCCAAATCACCAACTGACATTGCTCTAAAATAGCACTGAAATGGAAATCATTTGATCACAAGTGGCATGTATATCATAGATAGGCACATGTTGGTAGTAGCTGTAAACAGTCAGACTTACTTCCAACCTGGGCCATAAATAACTAAATTTATTATATGGCTAGCTCCCCAAGCAGGCAAGATGACCCAAATCGTGCACTGTGATTGGCTACCCAAACGGACAAGATGGAGCCATCTTGCCTGCTCAGGACTACCTGCTGTATCACTCAAGAAAAATTTCCACAAAAGCCATATAATAAATCACTTATTGACCAAGTGTGAGGTCAAGATGGCTGGATATTGACCTCATTCTTTTTTTGCAAGTTTTTGGACCGAAAAAGAACCAGTCTTAGACAATATCCAGCCATCTTGACCTCCCACTTAGTCAATAACCCATATGTATAATTTTATAACCACTGGGGCCATGACTTGTTACTTACTTTTTTGGCGTGTTGCATGTTGTCCAATTTTTCATAGCTCTCACCCAAAGCAACTAACATTCTTGAGTCATTTGGCCTGCAAATAGTTTGAGCTTTAGCTCTTGAAATACACATTCCTTACTGAACTGTAGCCAGACATGAAAGGTGAAATACCTGAATTTGTGAGCCTGCCTGTAGTAATACAAGCAGTAAAAGGGCATCTTAAGGATTTCATATGTCTGTCCTAGTCCATACCAGGCTCTATAGTCTCTGTAATTTACCTCTAGCAAAAACCAAATTAAAAACAAAAAGTACAATGATTTAACCCATTTATAGAAAGTTAAGCATGAACTCCATGATTCGAGAAAAGAAAGAAAGAAAGAAAACTGCTCTATTTACCGAACAGTCAAATGTGAATTTCAAACACAAAAGAGCGTGTTTGCCCACATTTCTCTTGATTTCCTTTGTTTGATTTCAATGAACTATTAATGGCTTTGAGAAGTTCTATGTATTGACTGTAAATTTCAAAAATGAAAATAAATCTACACCATGACAAGAGATGTATATGTATGTATGTATGTATTGGGCCCTGCGCTGACACCTGCCATGGAAATTTTGTGTTCTAAAATAAAAAAAAAAGAACATTCGTAAAAGCCCAAGAACAATTATTTCTCTTTAGAACATTGCGCTTGTCGCCAGCAATTATCAGACAAGCAGATTTGCATGATCTCAACAGAGACAGTCTATTGACATTACATGCATATTATAAAGTTCTATGGAAACCTTATGATGTCATGAAAGTTTGTTGGAAACTTGATCATCTATACCTATGGCTTTCCTGTACGCTTCTATAGCAGCTGATGTGTTTTTTCTTTCCATGAATTCATGTCCCATCAGAGTCCATGCAGATGTGTACTGGGGATTCAGTTTGAGTGCACGTTGGAAGTAGGTGACTGCCTTCTCGTGTTGGTCATGAAGGCTGTAGTAATTCCCTGCAAGATGTGTGTGTTTAGCAAAACACAATGCTACTTATTTGAGGGTAAGACCTATCAAGAAAAAGGGTGGGCCCAGGCCCCAGGAAGAGGCTTTTGACGGGGCTGTTATTGAGGGCCATAACCCATAACACCTATTAAGGTAGCCTTGATATTACAGATGAACTTACCTGATGTTGACAAGTGCAAAGTAACACGTTTTTTAAGGGGAATGAATATCAAGGCAACTGAAAACTTAACGACAGCCATGTTTGAGTCTCCTCCCACCCTCATACAAGCCCTTAGCTTATGTTCAAATTTCCCTTAAGGCAACCATGATTTCACTTGTTTGAAAGTCTCCAACTGGAGAGCTTGGTTTGCATTAATACCTAATACATAATTGAAGGCTTTCCTGCAGAAAGGGCATGTATCGCTTTTTGGGCCAATGGAGGTTTTGCACGGCAGCCATGTTCCCTGGTAAGAACAATGAAAATATTTTGCATAAGAAAGAAAAATTTTTCCCAAAGGAAAAACAATCTATTGTTCCTGCCATGCAACATGGCTGCCATGCAAAACCTCTAGTCTCATTTTTTGTACAATCAAGGTAATTTTTGGCAGACTGACTTGTTTTGACATAAAAAAGCATTGTTCAGTAATTGTTTTTATTGATTTGTGCTTAGTTAAATTCGAGAAATAACGTATGCAAAAAACCTCACTCCTCCAAGCGGCTTCTCTAGGAGCAAATCCTTCAAAAGTGGATTGCGACACGACACCACAGCACAACTTTTTTTTAAATAGATGTTTTGGGTTTTAGAAGAAGTACTGAAGCAGACTGAAAAAAAAATCGGCCGACTTCCTATCGAGCCAGTGTCACGACAAAACAAACTCAAATCCAACCTGTTCAGTGCCTTATTCCTTTGTGCTAATGAAGCAGCAGTAAGAGATAAGCATAATTTTACGAATAATAACACTTGTATCAGTTCGAACAACAAGCATCAAATGCCAAGCTTCAGTGACTTCATCAGTTAGCAAAACAAAAGGTTTCTTTTGTTTTGCTACTTGTTTTTCACTCAACAAAAGATCTCCAGAAGATGGCCTTGGAAAAATTAGTTTTTTGTACACACATTTTGCATGAAAGCCTTCAATTGTTAAAATAATATGCTTGGACTTTTGATGCTCATTTATAGGTATTTCCTTGAACATTACAGGTTTCCATGAAGTATTCAAATATTGAAAGCCTACTTTTCTGAAACACATTAAATTACTTTAAATTATCCCCTGATAATAAACTTGCCTATTGAAATCCGAGAGGAGATGGTAACTAACCTATGACACAACATGTTTCTTCTCTGTACTTGTCAATGCTGTTAGTGTGATGTGCTAAGTAACTTAGCTCTGGCTTCATTTCCTGCAAGAAAAGATTGAACTGCATGGTAAGTAATCAACTGAAGTGTCCAACAGGTTGTGTTCAAATTAAAGTTATGAATTAAAATGAAGAGTACAAGAGAAATGCCGAACTCCTTACCTTGACATAAAGAATATTTGAGTATGTGTCCATGTGCTCTAAAGAATACGGATCTCTCTTTTGTACTTCTTTGAATAACTCACATGCGGCATCGAAATCTTAAGCCAAACAAATTAAAACAACAATTATAATTTGAATTTTAAATCTGCGAAGTAAAACTTCCTCAGATCTTGTGTAAGACTCATTAGTCTCACGATGCCACTCTTAAGGGCTATGCACGTCTAAATCTGTACAAGCAAATCAGCGGTCATAGGCAACTTTTTATGAGTGTGAAAAGTCAGGAACTCATTGGCAATATGGCTGGATCCAATGATAATGATTAAATAATAATCATCATGGCAGAATTTCTACTAAGGACAAGTTATCCCACACAGATCAACTCTCCATCTGAGACAAATCATTAATTTGTGTACTTTAGTCAGATAAACTGTCCATACAGGAATAAATCTGGTGTTTAAACAAATTGTGTGCCTGTAGTATCATTTGAATAGAGAGGGTAAGTTTCTGAAGAAACTGGGTGCTGCGTGAGTGGGGAATATTACAAGATAATTTATTTTTTCAACTTGATAATGTGAGTTGGCCACCATAAATAGAAGCAGGATAGCCACGTTTATCGAAGAAATCACATGTTTCTTCTGATTTTAAGGAAAAATCAGAGTCCTCACTACAAAGACAATTACCGGTAAGTCTAAGAACCAAGAATAAGGGAAGGGAATTCTTGACATGGGAAGGATGTGAAGATGAATACAAGAAACATGAGAATCTGAGGGTTTGTAGTGCACACTGGTGCATAAACCGTTGTCTTCTATAAAAACTTTGATATCCAGAAATACTAAAGAAATATCAGAAATTTAGCATCATTTGCCTTTATCTGATTTGTCTGACCGACACATCTTTGAGATGTACGGAAAGACAAAACAACCAAGGACAAATTTTACCCGTATTAATAATAATTTTCTATAATTCTTCTTATACCTACTGCTATTGTGTAGATGATTCATCCATCTCAGACGGATTTAAGTAGTCTCAGTTGGACAAATCATCTTCTAATATATATAAATTTGCCATCAAATACGGCAATTCATCGCTAAGATAATCTGGGCCAATCACTAATTCCACAATCAGAAGCTCACACTGTATGTCACATCGCAGATGCTACCCCCCCAGATTTAAAGTAAAGTGTGTCAGTCCATCCTTCAGTGAATAAGTAATGATTTAGTTTATCAACTTAAATTACCTCTGGCGTGGTACTGCACCAATGCAGTTTGGAGTAAGATGTACTTGTTTTCTGAAAATCCAACCTGGCTGAGATTGGCATACCTTTCCAAACCTTCTTCATTCAACTGAAGATCAATTGCTACATTTGCTTGGAAAAATTGACACATCCAATGGGAGGGGAGGGTCAGTGATTGAAGCTGCAACAAAAAAAAGTGTAGTTCAAAATGGGAGAATAAGAAATGTTAAATCATAGCTACCACAGATCAACTGATTTTTCTGCCGCCAGTTTTTTAATATAACATAATTACATCTGCCCTTAAAACACAATGGGCGACAAAAGTAGTTGAGACACTTTTAGGAAATGACGCTTTTCGATACTTAAGCGTTTGTTCTATTTTATTTGCATCTAGCGTTAATTCTCTGATACCCCCGGTCCCCCAATTCAATGTTGTGTGGGCGCTGTGGTCTGTGTAGTCGAAGAAATAGAAAAATCAACATTGTTTTGGGGGGAAGGGGGCAAAATGTGACCCAAGACACTAAAAAATCGAATTCTACTACCAAGTGTCTCAACACTTTTGTTGCCCATTGTCTGCAACAGAAAACTTGTTTTTGCTAAAATAATCAGAGTAGTACTTTATTGAAATGTCTACCATCGCTTCATTCCGAGATTTGGGTTCTTCTAATGGGAAAATTATGGCAAGGTTACTCATCAGTACAAAAATTTAAGGAAAATATCACCTTTTTTGGAACTGTAATCTTGCGTGATATTCGTGCATGACATCGCCAATTTAGGGTGTCGGTCATCTC
>JAHPZR010015180.1:0-5000 GCA_019787425.1 Platygyra sinensis | reverse complement strand
CTAGCCATGTTGGCCACGAAAAAAGAGTTGCATGGTTTTCTATTTCAGTCTATGAATGCATGAAGTCCTATTCCTTAATTATGGTGCTCTGCTTGGCAGCCCTCTCAGGGCTGCTCAAGCTCTAAATCTACAGAACAATTACATCACACAATGCTCTCTACTCACAAGTAAAGACAGAATCCATCCAATTCTCTGTGTTTCTTGTACAGTTCAGCTCTCAGGGAAGTCAGAGCCTGGTTCTGCACATTTTCTTGTGGGCCTGGAAAAGCAATATCCCGCACACATAGGTTAGCATTGTGCACATGCATGTTTCCTCATGAGGAATCTGGTCAGCCCATAGTTTCTTCCAAAGGGGATGTTTGGTACAGTTGAACCTTCACAACAGCCATCTTTACTTTGTCCCATGGGCAGTCCATACATTCACCGTTATTTTAACCTCTGTACCAGGGGGTTCATTAAGGGCCAGGCACTGGGCAAATTGACCGGCTGTGAACGAGACTTAGCCATCAATTTGCCCGGCTGTTTTCATCTTCTCTTCTTACTTTCTTTCATAAGAAAAACTAAAAATGCATGGCTGAAAAACCCCACTGACCTCCTGCACAAAACCTTAATGAAACCTCTGTGGTACAATGGCCACCTCTCCAACAACTGCAAAAGCCACTAAAGCGCATTCCAACGGTCAAAATTACCACTCGACAACAGCCAGTTAGTGAACGACTGATGAACGTCGTATACAAAACCTCATTTTTTGTTGGAAAAGGTAACAAATCTTGATCCATACTGCAAATCATTTGTTACTGTTTCTGTTTGTTTCTGTTTTATTGACATATATCAAGAACTAACAAAAGTGGTTGAAAGAAGAAAAATTCATTCTCAAGTTTGATTGGGAATCTCATTGTCTTCCTTTAAAAGTACCAGGATGGTGTGAAACAAAGTAAAAATCAAAATCAAAATCAAAATTTTAATAAAGAATGTAATTATAATAATAAATTATTTAAGGCATGTAACATCAGTTCAGGCAAGCAGGAGCCATTGTGTTAATAATAATAATAATAATAATAATAATAATAATAATAATAATAATAATAATAATAATAATAATAATAATAATAATAAAACTACTTATTATAATATATATAGTACTGATCCAGTCCTGTTCTAAGCGCTTTACAAAAATATTAAGATATTACATATTAATGTATTGTTACCTAAAACATCCATTATTTTGTCATTCTTGTGTTTCTCCCCAGCCTAGAAAAACACAAGCAAATTACGATGAATCAATTAGGACACATTTTCGCATTTTTAACCCACTGGTTTTACGGTTACCAGTGCCCTTATTCAATTATAACTTTTGATTAATGTTAATCCATTTGTAAGAACAGTAAAATAAAGGATGTTGTTGTGGTTATTGTTGTTGTTGTGGTTGTTGCTGTTATGTTGTCACAATTAATATATATAGTCCATACCAAGGATTTCTTGGAGAGTCTTCAATTCACACATTTTTTGTTTATTTAATATTTATTCATTTTTTTTGCAAAATTACCCATACACCTAGTCTCCAGTGTCACATAAGCTATTATTTGGCATGTGCCACTGTGAAGGGTACGGTTTTCAGGCAGTTTTATCTGGGATAGTGTGTAGAAAGCGTTTCACAACAGTTACCATGGGGGATCAATCCTTCATGGAGGCAGTGCCACGGCTTTGGAACAGTCTTCCCATAAGCATTAGATCTGCTTGCACCACAAGTGATTTTAAACAGAAACTTAAGACATTTTTATTCAGCAAAGCATTTTTTTAGTGCAATTAGTTTATATTTAGATTTCTATATAGTTTTTCTACAAATTACTTTTCTTTTAGCCAATTGTAGATTGTGTAATTTTCGTCTTTTGATCCCATAGTAATTGTAGATAGGTTTTTTATTTTTGTATTTATTGTAATATTTGTAATGTGTATTTGATTACTTAATAGAAAATACACAATATAAATGTTAAATATTATATAATTATTATTATTATAGAAATCAAACAGAGTTGGTCTAGAATAACATTACCATTAACGTTTCTGTATAGACAATGGCAGGTGTGATATTAAAGCTAGGAGTTTTTGGTGACTAGTTTAAAATGGGGTTGAAAATCCAAGGTGGCCATTATAAGGACAAGGGTTTCAGTGTCCTATTATGGCACACCCCATCCCAGAGATTTACAAAGTGCCTTCCCCTCTTTGGGGTGTGATCTAACTACTTTGTAGCTTACATGCTTATCTGTCAAATTTAATCAATGAATTGTTTTACCCGGTATCTTTAGTTTTCAGACAGTATATAAAAAATTGCCAATAATTCGAGGGCTTATACCATCTGACTTTACTCACCAAGTAACGTGAATACATATACATGAAGTACGCCTTCTGACTGGTACAACCATCCAGAAAGAAAGCTGCTCTGTCAAACTCTTTAAGATCAAAGAATGTTTTCCCCAGAGTATATCTATCAAAGTCTTTCACAAATTGTGGATCAAGATAATCAGTTTTTGGAAGATGCTCAGAAGATGGGAAGGATGGAATAGAAAAGGCTAACTCTGCAGACCTGTGTACATAAAAACAAAAACAAAAAAAGAAAAGTTGACCATTTCATTAAAGTGGTTAGTTTCAATAGTGGTCAATGTAAAGAAGACTGCAGACTACAGAACTTTTAAGGTAATCATGTTACCATTTTCATCATTGAACTGTAAACAGGCTAACTGGAGTGTTACAGGTATATTCAGTATAACCTGAGTGCAGACGTGCACTGCGATAAGCCTGAATAATTCTGTTTATAATAAAAACTTTGCTTGATCGTGCCTTCCACCCCGCTTTCAACTGTTCCTACTTTTCCAAGGAATGTGATTGCCTCAAAATGGTGTTTTCTTAACTGAATTACCCAGAGACTATTGTATTATTAATTTCACCATCTCGTGCTTTAATGCAGTCAAACCTTCTGATCAACCTGTTTCCGAATAACCAGCTGTTAACAATGAATTAGATCCTGTTCACGTTGTTCTGCCATTTAAAGACCAGGCTTCAGCCGATATTGTACAAACACAACTCAAAGATCTGAGCCAGAAAATTCAAATGACTGTCCTCCCTACATTTGTCAGTCACAAGATCAAAAAACATCTGAATTTGCACAAAGTCAAGCCATCTGTTGTTCACCAACAATCCCTTGTTTATCAATTTAAATGTTACCTGTGTGATGCAGGTTATGCTGGTTACATGCGGCAGCATTTTCATCAATGCATAGACTGCAAGCACAAGAATGCGTCTTCCTCCACTGGAAAGCATTTCTATGTGAAACATTCTTATGTGCCAATGATCTTAACAAGTATTTTACCATCTTAAAATAGTGCAAGAACAAGTTTGACTATCTCATTCATTAATTTTTTTTTTTAATTAATGAACTAAGACCAAGTATCAATGTACAGTCAGACTCAACTCCTGTGAAAGTCTTTAATCATTTTTATTATTCAACTTTCATACATTGTATGAATTCTGTTTTTCTGATTGGCTGATTTGTACTACGCGATACTGGGTTGTGATGAAACAAACACCTTGACGTCATTATCATGGCGTAAATTCAAAACACCCCTGTCATTACACCATGGCTTCGGCCGACTCAAAGTGACCAGATTATGCATTTCTCTTCTCGTGTTCAACTTGATATCTCACTCTTTCACTGTGCTCCTAAGTGAAATATCAAGTTGAACACCCGAAGAAAAATTCCTTATCCACGTGCACCCATGTATTATCCTCTATATATTTAGCAGTTATTGAATTCAGCTTGCATAGGACATGAAGAATCCTGCAGATCTAGGAGGGTGTTATCCACTGAAGCCGAAGGCTTTGGTGGATAACACCCTCTGAGATCTGCAGAATTATTCATATCTTACGAAAGCCAACTTTAATAATTGCTTTATTATTCATTCGAAATATTTCCCCATTCTTAAAAGAGTTACGCCATTTCGCTCTGTGTTTTTGTGCTCACCAAAAATGACACAACATCATCCCATGGTCTTCTTCGCCAACAGTTCGATAACCTACAGCAGGCTGTACTTTTGATGTCATTTTGACCGCATTAGTTCAATATAACAAAATTCTTTCCAAATTTGGTCAACTGCAGCTAATTTTGCTGAATTATGCGTGTGGTTTTAACCAATCAAAAACGGGGAAATATTTATATGAATAATAGACTATGTTATTTCCATTAAACACGTTACTCCTGTTAGACTGAAGATATATATCACTCAGCCTAATAACGCTCCGGTTAGCCTATTTACGGTTAGTTCTCAAAGATGGAAATTGTGACAGAGTCTGCAGTCTGCGTTTTGCACTGACCGGAATCGTCCCAATTTTTTCGTTAATCAAGATTGAGAACCCTCCGTTAAGAAGGTTACCTTTTGAATCGTTTTAATCTTACCATTTAGCACTGTGAAGTAAACCTCTCTCGGAACATTCTTTCACCGCGTAAAGAAGATCCCGTTTGATCTCCGGCAGACCAACATTCGACACGGCCGCCATCTTGTTTTCAAAAACCCGCGCTCAAGACCAACGGTTGGAGACTAAGACGAGCTCTCAATATTTCTTTCTTCTGGGCGCTTTCTTTCGATTTCCTTTCCTCCCTTTATTTGTGAATTGTATAAGTCAATTTTTGTAAAATTCCTCAAGTTGTGTTTAGTAGCAAGCTCAACAAAGGAAATCCACGAACTCTGGCTACGTATAAAACAGAAAAACAAAGGAGAACATTATGTTCTTGTCATGCAATTTTCCTCTCTTCAAATTCCAGTAGGCCATGATCATAAGACCGGATATGAACAAGAGTAGAAACTGCTGCGCAAGTTTAAGGCCCGTTTACACAGGCGATTTTTGTCGCAGCAACTCGATGCAAATTTTGTCCCGCTTAAGTTGCAACTCCAAAATCCCAAGTGTAAACCAGGTGCGATTTGTCGCCGCTATATCGCGGGAGTTTC